>PVIJ01002838.1:90228-149763 GCA_004024925.1 Scalopus aquaticus | reverse complement strand
ACGGGTGAACAGGTGGTGGGTAACTTATGGGGAATACATAATAATGTAAAAGATACGAATAACAAAAATAAGTATCTATTGTATTAAAAAAATAAATAAAGGTCTTACACACTAAAAAAAAAAAAAAAGAAAATCATACAGCACTCTGATATCTGTCTCTTTATGCTTCTCCAGTCTGAAGAGACTTGAGCAAGAGAGGAAGAGAATAATGTAAAAGAAATAAGAATTAACAGAGCATATACTCTAAGTCCATCACAATGCTGGTGGCCGTCACATGCATTTTCTTAATGTCACCAAACCAAGTGCTAGAGTCAAAAGAATAATGGGCACCATTTTCCAGATGGACTGAGACTGGGAATGAATGAATTTTATAAAGTTCACACAACTTGGATTTGTTTAGCTGCAAGAAACAGAGACTGCATGCTAACTCAATCAAAAAAGGGTTGTTGTAAAGAAAATAGATTACCCAGAGTCCTGGGACATGAAACATAGTAAGACCAAATCTTATGGGGCCTGAAAGCAGATGGCAATTGAGAGCCAAGGTATCTGGCTTTGTTTCTTGGGACTCCAACAAGCCCTTGAGAAGGGGATTCTTATACAAGTGATTTATTGAGAGAGGCTCTCAGGAAAAAGGGAGAGAAGTAACAGGACAAAAGAGGGAAAGGAGAAATTAGCTAAGCCCAAATGTCATCTCAGAAGGACATCGGCCTCAACCTGATCCCACAGGGACTCCAAAAATATGATTGGCTCCACAGAGTCAGACCCTCATGGGACAAGGTCAATCTTTTGCACCCCATGTGAGTCAGTTACTGGCAGATGGTAACTGGGAGTGGCCCACCCTAGTGGGAAAGCTACCAGAGCCAAGATTTCTGTGGAGAAGGAACATATAAGGTATTAGCAGCCAACACTCAGAGCCACTTGAGGATGGGGCCCAATGAAGGGGACAGGTACCAACAGCAAATGTGTCTGTGTTTCCCTCTCTCTGGGACAACCTCTGCTCTAGCAGGAGGCCTCTCTATCTCTCTGTGCCCTGCCCCACTCCCCCACCCCCATCTCTGCTCCATTTACCCACACTTGTCCTGTACTGGCTTCTAACTTTGGCCTACATGTGACCACAAAGACCATTCTAGCCCAACAATGCTTCTTGACCAAAAGTTGCAGCTCCCCACCCCCATTACTCAGGCCTCTGAGTCAAATTGCTGACAGAGAAATCTGACCGTTCATCAAAGTTGTGGGTCCCAGTCAATGGATGAGGCACCACAACCACACGTTGCCCCAGTTCAATCAGCTGAGGCCTAGAATGACATAACGGAACATAATGGAAATGGGGGATGGGCTGATCTTCTTCGAGAGATTATGGGACCACAGGCCATGAATGAAACTTCTAGTTCTGTGCCTTCACTGAAATCCAAAGGCTCCAAGGCTTCTATTCCTCCCACCTTATTTCCTGTTCATAGTGCAGTTTTTGACAGCAAAAGTCTGGAAGCAAATCCCACCCCAATCACCTGCAAGTCACGAAATCTCAGGCAAGTTACATAATTTCTCTGTGCCTCAGTTTCCTTATCTAGAAGCTATTAATAGCCCCTACTTCAGAGGTTGTTAGGTGACTTATATGTGTTAGTATTTGTAAGGTTCTTAGAAAAATATCTAACGTGTAGTTAGCATAATAGAAGTGGTTGCCAAATAAATATAATGAATAAATTTTTCGAAGTCTCGGGAGGAAGAAGCAGCTGAAGGGGTGTGACCACACAGGGGCATGCTGCCAGCACTGCAGAGACTGTCTGTGCACCGGGCTGTGTGGAGAGAGGCCAGGGAGACCAGCAGCATCACAGCCAAGACTTTGCGATCCCTCTTGTAGGAAATCAGTGCCACGGCAACTCGAGATGGCCTGCGGCCACACGACCCATCAAGGCTCATGAGGACCCTGGTAATAATAACAACCCCCATTTCTCAGGTTCTGCTGAAGACACTATACATGCTTATTACAAGCTGAATTATGTCCCCACCCAGAACTCATCAGTGGAAGTCCTATCTCCTATGACCTCAGAATGTGACCTTGTTTGAGATCAAAGGCCAAGTTGACAAACAATCCAACAAAGCTTTGAGGAGGAGGCAGAACTGTCCTCCTCCCCATTGCACGTGGATACAGTCACTATGAAAACAGTCTGGAGGACCCTCAAAAAATTAAAAATAGAACCTCCATCGGATCCAGTAGTTCCACTTCTGGATATAGACTCAAGGGAAAGAAAGTCACTTTGTGGAAGAGCTATCTGCACCCTGATATTAACTGCAGCATTGCTTACAAGAGCTGAGACATGGGAACACTCTAAGTGGCCAACCACAGATGAATGCAAGATGTGCTGTGCATATGATGGAATATCTGCCACATAAGAGAAGGAGATCTTGTCATCGGTGACATGGCTGGACTGTGAGGACACTATGCTGAGTGAAGAAAGTCAGGAGAAAGACTTGGACTGTATGTCTCACTTACATGCGGAACCTAAAAGGAGGAAAAAAGCCAAACTCATAGACAAACAGATCAGAAAACAGACCTGTCGCTCGTGGTGGCAAGAGACAGGGCGTGGGGACCAGGGTCACTCGATGAAGGTAGTCCAAAGACATGAGCTTCCAATTATAAGATAAATAAGTCCTGGGGATGAATACAAAACATGGTGGTCACCATATAGGACATCTGAAAGTAGTTGAGAGTAAATCCTGAAAGTTCTCATGACAAGAAAAGACATGTTTTGGGGTTTTTTTAGGCTACATGAGATAATAGATATTAACTTATTATAATAATCATGTTGCAACATCTGTAACTCAAGCCATTATGCTGTTCAGCTTAAATTTACACTGTATGGCCTCCCTGGTGGAGCAGAGGTTGAGCACTGCGCTGTGGAGCTGTCGGCAGCCAGGACACGAGTTCGACGCCCAGCGGGGAGAATCCCACATGGTGCGGCAGACCTCTCCTGCCTCACCCGCTGCTCCCCTCAGCAGTGTCTTTCTGATCTGCCTGTTCTACTCCCCACTCTGTCTCTGGTGAACCCTCTCGCCGCCCCACGCCTCTGGCCTGTACCCCAGCTTCTATGTATAAATAAATGAATCTTTTTTAAAAAATTTACACTGTATGTCAATTATGTCTCAATAAAATTAAAAAGGTGCAAAAAACTGCCCCTTCCTGGGGAAGGTCAGTGAAGGGTCCAGGGAGAACAGGTCTTGCCTGAACTGCTCCCTGCTTCAGGCTCCAGGAGGCAGGAGGACCAGAAATAAAGCCTCAGTAAGCACTTCCTGTTTCCTGCTTCCTGCCCCATCCTCCTCGGCCATTCTTTGTTGGACAGCTCCCCTCCCCTGCCCCCATCTCAGGGCAAGAGCCCCTGCTTCCTGGGAGAATAGAGGAACCGCTCATTCCCTGCTGGCAGGACAACGTTTGGGGCTGGTTTGTATTCCTGCTAGAAAACTGCCTGCATCACACCAAGATACACTCACAACAACCCCTCTGGGCTTTCCCATGTGAGATGCAGAGCAGACAATGCCATCCCTTCGCAGCAGAAACAGAGATCCACCAACAAAAGAGGCCCCACAGAGGGAGAGAGAGAAGAAAGGAGAGGACGCTGCCTTTCCCGGCACACACTGCTTTCTCTCCTAAATTACTTCTTTGAATGCATATGTGGTGAGTTTTTCTGATTACAGAGGGAAAAAATAACAATTTGTAGAAAATTGGGAAAACACAAAAGCACAAGAAGAAAATTTAAATCATCCACAATTATGGCTCTCAAAGAACACCACCATTTTATAAAGGTGGGGGGAGGAAAAAATTCTGCGTTTGGGAAAACAGACAGGTAACATTGATCCTGTTTTATTTCCGGCTTTATTCCATTTTAAATGCTGTAAAAAAATGTTCTGTGCTGAATCAAAGAGTGTTATTTTTCTCCAGTACCCACTTTCCCATTCTCCTTGTCCATTTAAGTAAATTGGGGCAAGCAAAATTAAGCGAGTTCATTAAAGAATCAAGAGCGAGGATTCCATCCCGGGGCAGTCCCACAGATTCTACTCTGGGGATGGTTTTCCACCAAACACAAGTTTGAATGTACTTTATATAAGTCGGAAGAGTGAGTCATTAAAATGTAAAGATATGGTAATGCTGTCTGTGGGCAGAGGAAGGCAAAAGGTTTCGAGGGAGTTGAATCACTTCCCTGATGTCTAAAGAATACACTGTCAGGTGCAAAGGCCAGGTACCCACTCTGAAAATCTCACCTGGCTTTTTGGTCATTAGTGCGGGGCTAAGGTTGCTTTCCCATCTGGCAGCAGATTCCTGCCGAGGCTGCAGGATGGAGCCTGTTCTGACTTTAAGACTATGCAGTCGACTTTGCCTTCTTTGCCATCAGAGCAGGGAGGGATGGGGGTCCCAGAATGTTTGACAGTGTGTTCACATCTTTCAGTATCAAGATGCAGCAAAATTTCTTTTATTGTTCATCAGTTTTCAAAACTACACTTCCCAGCCTCCCCTGCAACTAAATGTAGCAGGGGGAGTTGCATGAAAGACAGGGACTCACCCTCCACTGTTCTCTTCTGTTACTTTCAGCTACTTGTCAGGAAGCGAGGATGGAGTGTGGGCTGCCTTGGAGCGCACTCTGCAGACGGCAGAGCAACAGCATAGAAGGAGGCTGGTCCTTGAGTGACCTCATGGAGCAGAGCTCTGGCAAGCCCTGGATTGACCATCTCCAGACCACTGCATGGGAGAAACTCCCATCTTACTTAATTCATTGCTAATTTGAGTCTTATAAGGTACTGAATCTATAGTCCATACACATCTCTAGATCTTTCTCTACCGTAGTTTGAATGACTGCATGCATTTCAATCATATGATACTCAACTCCAAAATGTGTTGAACCTGACTAACTATAAATCATTGGCTATTTGTGGCGCCTTCAAACTTTGCTTTATAATAAACAGCACTCAAAGAAATAAACTTGTAAATAAACCTTTGGGTAGATTACTGATTATTTCTTAGGACACACAGAACTCTGGGTCAAATAATGTGACCTTAAACATGACTTTAAAAATCCCTTTTTTCTCACTGTGCTTATTGTACAAATTATTTGCATCTTACTTGAACTTCCACCTGAACTTCCTCCTACGCAAGTTTGTGTTTGCATGGACTGCAAGATTCACCCCATGTTTATTTTTGTTTTTACAACACCCTCCTCCCAGAAATCAAAACTTCCTATAATTAGGTAGTATAGTCAGATCCCCTCCATTTTGCATCCAAAATCTCCCCACGACTAAAAATTTAGGGACTTAAACTCTGATCACTGAGGGTATTCCCTCCTTAGGGTTACCTATTAACTCACTGAATTGCACACCCTATGTCTCCTCGTGATTAACCAACCATTAACTGGCTCCAGTTGTAGTCCTGGAAACTTGAAAAACTGTGTCACATCCCTAATAAAACTTTGTGTCCCTCTGCGGCTGGTAGAGGCATCAGAAACAAACCTGCTGATTGCTGCAGAGAACACCTTGCAGAGAAAGCCAAACACTTGATGCCTGCTGCCTAGCCAGCCAGCCTCCTGGAAGAAGCAGAGGTGGGGCTAGGGATGATTAACATCTTCCTTAAAACTGGCATGAAAATTTTGCAAGAGGGCCTGCCTGGTGGTGCAACAGGTTAAGTACAGCATGTGCAGCACTGTGGAGCTGTTGGCAGCTGTGGCATGAGCTCAATGCCCACATGGCGCAGCAGACCTCTCCTGCCTCGCCCACTGCTCCCCTCAGCAGTGTATTTTGGTCAATCTGCCTGTTCTGCTCCCCACTGTCTCTGGTGAAACCTCTCACAGCCCCACACCTCTGGCTTGCACCCCAGCTTGTACGCGAAAATAAATAAATCTTTAAAAAAAAATGTTTTTGCAAGACCAGAAGCCAGAGTTAGGGAGGCAGAGAGGACTAACAATCTAACCTACGCCCAAAGTGAGAAATTTCCACCAAAAAACAATATATAAGGCCACCCCTGCCCTTTTAAAAATGCAGCCTTTTCCCACTTGTGTCTATGCGTCTTTTTCTTAACAAACCTGCAGTGTGCTGATTAAGGTGATTTTGTTGAAATCATTCTTGACAGGATCCAACAACCCCCTTCCTTATCCCACATCACGAAGTACAGCTAGTCATGTAGGCTCTGGAGTCAATTTCCTGGGTTGGTATATGCAGAAACGTAAGGAAATTTCTTAACCTCTCTATATTCTGCTTCCTCATTTTTAAAATAAGAGTTCTTAACGTGCCCTCCTCGAAAAGACACAAGAATTAATGAGTTAATATAGAGAAAGCATTTAACACATGCAGACAGGAAGTGCTCCCTGAGTATTAGTAGTTATTATTTTTATTCTTTCAAGAATTGTTTAAGACACTTGCTTTCCACACAAAAATGTATTTAGATTTATGCTAGGTTTAAACTATTTCAAGTCTTAGTGCCTGCCATTGATATCCTGAATTTTGCACTCTTGAAGTGTTTGCTTCTTACCTTGAAATGTTGAAATACATTTTTTAGTCATTTCTTCCCATAAAGAAGAATACAAGCAGTGCTGTCTCTGCATAGCTGAGAATGTTTTTAAAAGTGTCTCCCAATATGTATGGCCTCTTGCCTGGGCTTAGAATTTTCAGGTAACTTTTCCTTCAAAGCTTTGACACACACTTTTCTTCTCTTGTTGTTAACGTAGGGGAGAAACTTGCTGTCAAGTCAGTCTGATTTTTCTCCCTTTGTTTCTTTTTAAAATGTTTACCTTCAAGTGTACTTGTAGAATTGTTTCTTTATCCTTGAAATTCAAAATTTTCCTCGGCAGTGATGGTTTCTTTTTCTTCTTTATATAGAAAGACTTTCCATCTGTAGATATCAGTCTTTCTTTAGCTCAGCTGAGTTTGCTTTAACTGCACCTGTCGATACTGCTACTACTGGTCCTGCTGCTCTTGATGTCTCTTGTGGAAGAACGTCCTGAGTTTTGATTCTTCCTTGCATCCCCTCTATAGCTTTCATTCTCCCTCTGATCACTTGCAGCTTCTGGTGTTCTGTGACAGCTACCCAGGCACCAAACCTCCCTAAGCATTTCTTAAATCTGTCTGTCTTTCTCTACCCCAAAATCTCCTGTACTAGTAAGTCTCTTCTTCTACTCTACTTCTCTAATACATTCTCCACTTAACAGGGGAAAAAAGGAGTCTATTTTAAAATGTAAATTAAAACATATAAGACTTGAAATCATAAAATACATAGAAGAAAACATAATAAGTTCTTTGGCATGGGTCTTAGTGATATCTTTGTGGATTCATCTCCCACAGCAAGAGAAATAAAAGAGAATATAAACAAACCAAAAGCTTCTGCACTGTGAAAGAAACTATTGTTAAAACAGGCAATCTACTGAGTAGGAGAAGATATTTGCAAACCATCTATCAAACAAGGGTTAATATCCATATTAAATAAACAACTTGCACAACTCATCCACATGCACACACAAAAATACAACCTCATTAAAAAGTGGCCAGGGGATCCAAATAGACATTTCGCCAAGGAAGACACTCAGGCAACTAACAAATACATGAACAGATGCTCTACAGCATTTATTATGAGGGCAATGCAACTCAAAATCACAATGAGATTTCGCCTTGTACCAGCTAAATGGCTATTAACAGAAAGTGAAGAAATAGTTAAGTGTTGGCAAGAATGTGGAAGAAAAGGATCCTTCATGCACTGTTGGGAATATAAATCAGTACAGCCAATATAGAAAACCATGAGGCTGTTCCTCAAAAGAAAATAAATATAGGATTACCTTATGATCCAGGAATTCCACACCTAGGTATTTATCTGAAGAACATAAAAACACCAATTCAAAAAGATATATACACTCCTATGTTCACTGTAGCATTATTCACAATATCCAAGATGTGGAAAGATCGCAAAGGCCCAAAAAAGGGCTAAGTCGATCAAGAAGTGGTATATATACACAACTGAATACTACTCAGCATTGAAAAAGATGAAAGTTTGCCATTTGCAACATGAATGGACCTTAAGGGGATCATGTTAAATGAAGTAAGTCAGAAGGAGAAAGAAAAATACATGATTTTATTCATTTGCACAATATAAAGCAAAAAACAAACAAACTACAACAGAATGGTGGTTCCCAGAAGGGAAGGCAGAGGAAGGACCAGGCACAGGGAGCTGGTTGTTTGGTGATGGTGGTGACTGGGTATTTGGGGGTCTGGTGAGGTGTTGAAGTGTGAAAATGTGCTCTTGGAACATATATAGTGCTGTAAACTAATGTTACCTCGACAAAAAGAAAAAACATAAATTAAAACATTCTTTTCTTGTGTTGTAACATATTTCAGTGGTTTCTGGTTGCACTTGCAATGAAATCACATCACCTATGGTTTCCAACAACTACACAGAGTGCTAAGAGATGTCCACCAGTCTGTCACACCCTGGTCTGTTAGGGTGATGAACAGCATTCTAAGGTGGGCCCGGGGCTGGGAGTAAGAAGGCAGAGCTTCTCTCATGCTCCAGGCTCAGCCATCAGGCCAAGGATGAATAAACGTGAAGACACAGGAGGTGAAAAAAACAGTATGGAGCAAGAAATGGTCATAGTTTTGAGTGATCAGGGGGTTCCAGGTTGTACAAATATTTCTGGACCAGAGCAGGAAGGTAATAAAGAGCATATTGATTGAGCACCTACTACAGACAAACATTCTCCTACAGAGAGTCGATTTAATCATCAAAACTATTAATTATCCCTTTTTCAGTTAGAGAAATAGGGGCTTCAAAAGGTAAGTGATTCGGCCAATATCCCACCACTAATAAGATGTGGAGATAAATGTAAAATTCAAGTCTGCTGATATCAGTTTCTGAAATCCTCCCTCAAAGATGAATTCCAACATGGCAGCTGGGAATGGAGCCATGTGGAAGTAGACCCCCTCCAAAATGGGAATCATCTTGCTCTGCTCCAGGCCCCTTCAACCTTTATATTAGAGTAGGCTAAGTCTGACTGAAGTCATAAAAAGGCCCCCAAATATACGAATCCAAGCAGATACTCAGGACCAGAAGACAGCCTTTGTCCTCGTACCCTTCTATGGAGCCACCATCCTTGTCATCCCATTTGTCCATGTGGCGGAAGGAGACCCTTCATCATGGCTCTTCAAGATCCTTTGACATTGCAAATCCAAGAGATGAAAGGACCCTGCATCCCCAAGTCACCACAAGGAAGCTCATCCATCAAAAACCCAACTGTTCAATGTAATAAGCAAAAACACAAAACTTTTATAGCTGAAAAGTCTCTGAGATTCTGGAGTTGTCTGTGTTTTTGTGTGTATTTTTGTTTACATTTTGTTTGTCCTGGATGGTGGCACAGGGCACTTTGAAAACAAGACTTACTGCTGCCTGCATCCCAAACGCATCATTTCACAATGACCCCGTGCAGACTCACCACCCACAATCCTTGGTCACTGAATAGTTCATTGCAAGAGCAGGGTCAAAATTTTCTTTTCCAGAAGAGTCATTCTAGTTGATTATATAATCATCTACATTTAGACTGCTTTCACGGTAACCATGGCAACCATGGCATGTGTACATTTCAAACTATATTCTAAATCTGCTGATGAGGAGAAAGAAATATGAGGACCTTTGTGGAAGCAGCCTGGTTCTCCTCCCTCCTCTATGGGACCCAGCCTGGCTCCTGGTCATGAGAGCCCAAGACCAGGAAAGTATTTCTCAGGCATGGAGGGGGACAGTTACAGATGAGGAGGCTGGGGCAGATCATGAAGGAGTTTGTACGAGTTTGCCAAGTTCAGAAATTGAGTCACTTCTGTAGAGTTAGCAGAAGAGTAGGAGGGGCCTGCTAGATAGTCTTGTGACAGGCAGGTGCTTAGCTCCTCCCCCTCATCGCCACTCAGTCAGCATCTCCAAGGATAGACCTCAGGCCTCTTTTTCCAGCAGTACAAAGATGGTCCCTCAAAAACTGGAAATAAAAATATCATAGGACATAGCAATCCCACTTCTGAAGATTATATACACACACACACACACACACACACACACACACGTTTGTGTGTGTGTGTGTGTGTGTGTGTGTGTGTGTATATATATATATTATGGGTGTGTGTATACATATAATACCAATACACACACACACACACACACACACAAAACTATTGAAAACTGGGTCTCAGAAAGGTATTTGCACGTCCATGTTCGTAGCAGTACTGTTCACATTAGCCAAGACGTGGAAGCAGCCCAAATGTCCATCAACAGATGGATGAGTAAGAAACTGTGGTCTACAGGTACCACAGAACATTATCTAGACTTAAAAAGGAAAGAAATTCTGACACAGGCTACAGCAGGAATGAACGTTAGGATATTACACTGAGCAAAAGCAGCTACTCGCGAAATGCAAATGCTCTATGATTCCACTTGCATGAAGTATCTGAAGTAGTGACACACACAAAGACAGAAAGCGGAATAGTAGCTGCCAGATGCTGGGGCGGGGCGGGGTGGGGGCGGATAGTACTGTTCAATGGATAAACAATTTCAGTTTTGCAAGATGAAGAAGTTCTGGAGATCTGTTGTACAACAATGGGATCATAATGAACATTACTGAACAGTGCACTTAAAAATAGTTAAGATGGTAAATTTTATGTTATGTAATTTAGAAAAACCTTCCCGGGGGCGTACAGTGTCCCAATGCCAGGAGCCTTGGGGAACCACTGATACATTATGAGGTCAAGTTTACATGTCAGGAAGAGTGGTCTGGCTGACAAATGCAGGAGGGGGACATGTGGGAGCAAAACTGATTAAGAAACCAGCTGAGAGATGGCTGCAATAGTCAGACAAGAAGAATCAAGGCTTGAAGTCCCGAACTAAGGGACTGGGGTGCAGAGGATGAGGTGAGAGGTGCCTCATTTAATCAGGTCTCATGTCCCTATTTTGCAGGTAAGAAAATGAGGTTATAGAGGTTGCAGGAGGTAGGATTCACACCTAGGTAAGTCTGATTCCAGGGAGTCAGCCACACAGTTCACTCCCCCTCAGGAAGTCAGGAAACTCCAAGTGGGTGCCTGTTCCCCGACCTGAGAAAAGGGAGGGTCTCTAGCTGGAAGAAATGACTGACTGGACTCCATGCCATGCGGGCTTGGGCCAGGTCGAAGCAAGGAGTACAGCCCCGAAAGTCAAAGATGCCGAAAGGACCTCTGATTTCTAGAAGGCCACAGCTGGTCAGAGACCAGAGCATCCCCTGACCTTGACCAGAAGAGGTAGCAAACACCAGCACCAACTCAAGTTCCTCCCAGCCCCAAGGACATGTCACTCCCCTTCTACCTCAGGACCTTTGCACTGGCTTTTCCTGTGCGGGGAAATCCACCCACTTTCCCACACCCACTTAACCCTTACTGATATTTCACGCCTGAGCTTCAACCACAAAAAAGCACTCCTTGACACACAAACCCTTGCATGTGTCCTCACATACACACACGTGTTCACACTCACACACACACATTCACACACACCCCAACGAAGTCAATGTCCCCCACTGCTCCTTCTCACAGTCCTGTACTCCAACGAGTCAGTCCAACCCAGAGGAAACAAATGGCTCAACCAGGTTGACTAACTGAGGAGAGCTTAAAAGAGGGACTATTTATAAAAACCAGAGCAGGGTGAAGGGAAACAAAGGCGCAGAGGCAGGAACAGTGGGCGCCCCTAACACCGGCAGGCCCACCGGAGAGGAAGCTGTTCCGGAGCCTGAGTGCTGGGAGCAGGCCGTGGCTGTTGGCGAGCACACGGGGGGAATAAATACCCCGACTGCTGCCCCTCCCCGCTCTTGTCTCCTGCCAGACTCCACATTTCACTCAGTCCCACCTGGAGAAGAGAAAGGCTGCTGGACGCTCCACAAGCTCAGCCTCCAGCACGGAAGGGTGGAGGAAGGGGGAGTGTCCGGCACACCAGGTTCCACCTTTAATTAAGGGGATACCTACATCTGAGTAATTATTTGAAGTCTGTCCCATTCAACCTTGAACTTCATGAGAGCAGGGAATGGGTCACCACTGTGATCCTAGCAGCCAGCACAGCACCTGCGCAGCAGGCACCCACTAAACATTTCCCAAGGGAAGGTGTGCAAAATGTGAATGGTTGCAAGAACAAACGCCTTGGCGTCAAGAGCGGACGTTCATAAAGGGAAGGCTTGGGGATCATTTGGGATCAAGCATTCCTCTTTGGACCCCAAAACCTGGGTTATCATTGAGCTTGAGACATGACCTTCACCCCTTGTCACCCAGCCTGGGGTTCAGCCCTCTCCAGGGGCAGGACCTGGAGTAGACTGTGCTGCCCTTAACATAGTCCATGCTCCCCGCTGACCCAGAGGTAGACCCCACTGCCCACAGCCCCAGTCAGGGAAACCCCAGCCTTGCATCTAGGATCCCTAGACTTTGCTCCTGAGCCCAGCCTCAAGGCCGTCAGGTCTGGCTGTGCCTTCCTATCACCTCCCTCTACATGGAGGACACCAAGACTGCAATGTCCAAATGTACCAGTGGTCCACAGCACAAAGCTGCCCATGTGGGTGGAAAGGCGAAGAATGAAATCCAGCCCCTGCTCTGCTTCCCAAGCTGTGTGCCCTGGCACACCCTGGGTAGACATTGAAGGAAGGAGTGCCATTTCCTAATTTGAACTAAAATGCCATATGGGCTAGGGGACCACCCTGAGGCAGAGCCTACAGGAAATCTGAACAAAGGCACTTATACCCAATCAACTGAGGCCTAGAATATTCTTTTATATTTCTGAATTTCAGGAAGTCAGATGGCTTCAAGGCCAGTCCTTCCTGTAGAAATTCATTATACAGAAAAGACCTTCTGCATTTACAAAAGATATCATTGCAATTACATTTATCAAAAAAAGCATGGCAATCAATGCCTTCTGTACAGACCGAGTTTCAAATGCCCTTAATCAATGGCTGTGCTAATTACACATTTATTGCAATTAATTTCATTTCAATTATGCCTTAATTACTAACCTTGAGTGAGACTGGGCAGCTCAGAGAATCTGTCTCACCACAGAGCTCGGGCCCAGAGAGAAGCTGCTGTCCTTCCATTGAAAGATGGTTTATTGGATCAAGGCCTTTCTGGGGAACAGGAGGTTGGTTTCTCCAGGGAGGCAATTCATAACGTGGGTCCGAAATTGGATGCAGGAAAGCAGGTGGCGGTACTTACTAATTTACTGGAGCTGGTGTTTAATTTGCTTCCTATTGATGCTGATTCCTCACTGGTTCGTTAGCTGTGGTCAGAGGGTAAATGCTTTCAGAGAGATGCACCCAACCTCTGGTTCTGTCCTCCCTGTTCCTAATCTTCCCTCCAAGGAGGGTTCTTTCCCAGCCCCTCCTTACATCCACAGAGCTCAGCTCTGTGCCCCCTGCAGCAAGGCCTGGGCACAAACGTAGAGCAGTTACATTTTGATGATAACCCTTTACTGTGAATAGACACTTAGCTTTAAGATGGTTGCAGGTTAACACCAGCAGAGGCAGAGTGCCCATACGTCCAGTTTGCCAGACCTCAAAAGAGGTGGTAAGACATTCATAGAGACTCAATGAATATTCATTAAATAAGTTGATTGATCAAAGAATTAAAATAAAATGAATATTCCGTAAATGCATTTTCTCTCTTTGCTTAGGAAGGTTCACAAGAGAATGGATGAAATGGGACAGAGTGACACCAGGAGATCAGTGACGAGTCCCTACAAGCCCTGGTGCTAGACCCTTGGAGAAAGGTGATGGCAGCTGGGACCAGAGAGATGGGAGCGGAAACGGAGATAAAGGAATTTGGAATTGACTTCAAAGATAATTAGGAAAAGAAACTATTAGAACATGCTGGAGGATGATATGTGGAGACTGAGAAGATCACATCTAAGATCCTGGCTCCACTGTTCCTGGGAGCTCCATCTTGGACACAATTTTAGGTACAACCCAGTCTTCAAAGGGAAACATGAAGCCTTCAGATCCCCTCCAATGCCAATGGTATCTTTTCCTGGGTTTCTGTGCCCACTTCAGTGTCCCAGAGGGCTCTCAGCTACTGTTCCCCCGGTTTTCAAGAAGATCTCAGCAACGCGATGTTGGTTTGCAGGCTGTTACATGCGCTTTGAGGCAGCAGTCGGCCTAAGTGCTCCTTCTTAGCTTGCAATGTCAAACCTCTGACAATACAGGACCTCCCTGGTGGCGCAACAGGTTAAGCGCAGCGCTGTGGGGCTGTCCTCAGCTGCTGAGTTCGTTCGATGTGGACCTGGGAGATTCCCACATGGCGCTGCAGACCTCCCCTGCCTCGCCCGCCCGCTTCCCTCAGCAGTGTATTTCAGTCAATCTGCCTGTTCTGCTCCCCACTCTGTCTCTGGTGAACCCTCTCACCACCCCACACCTCTGGCCTGTACCCCAGCCTGTATGCATAAATAAATAAATCTTTAAAAAAAAAAAAAAAAACCTCTGACAAAATAACCCAGGTAAGAACATCCCCAAACCCACCACTTAGGCATTCATCCCGACTGAATCTGGCCTCCGAGGGATCCCTACTTGGAGCCTATCTGCCACCTGGGGGACAGGGTAGATGCCAGAGGCACAGAAATATGAAGATTCCTGCCCCCCAAGTTCTAGGGACATGCTCTGCTCTGACAGTGCTGGTGTGTGCTCAACAGTTAATGTCTTCCCAGTCCTTAAAAGAGAACAGAGAGGAAAACCCTGCTGTGAGTGGAAGGATTTGTGAGTGCCAGTGAAAATTATGCAAAAAGATGAACAGAATCAAAATCTTTGTGGGTCATGCCGAAAATGTCTTTTCTTAAAACATTAGTCTTGCTCTTGGATCGCGTTCATTTTTTTTTTTCCGTCCTGAATAGTGTGGAAATTTTGACTTTATCCAGATGGACTCGCTGACTCTAGGTAGCTGCAAATGGATTTCCCAAAGGCTGTGCACAGTTGGTTTTCTTTCAGCTTTTCTTAATTTTCATTTATTTTTCTTCCATCCTCACCCTGGCATTGGGCCAGTGCTTTGGGGTTGAATAAATTTAAATGTCATTACTTTTCATGGAAAGAGCCAAACCCACCTTTAAGTATGCCATACAGTGGAATTTTTTCAAATAGGGGAGATTACAGGCCATCAGTATCTCCACTAATACTTATCCATAAATCTATCAGGCATTATTAGTGCATCAAGCCCCAGTTCAAGCTTTGTGCCTCCAATTATCTCAACAACTCTTGCAAAGTTCTCAAAAATTTCTCAACACAAATCGACTTTTCATCCAGTATCTAATTAAACATAAGGACGTATCATGCAGGACTTTGAGGCAGAGTCTTCTTAACCTGTGTTCTCCAGGTGTATGGATAGAATTCAGTGATCTATGAACTTGGGACAAGAAAATAACTATACTTTTTCTTTCACTAGACTCTAAAATCCAGCACTTTCTTCCATTATAAACATAGGGAGAAACTGCAGTAGTATTTGCAGGACCAGGCCTTTCACCGATAAAACCATGACTATTTTCATATTATCTAACAGTTGTTACATATTTCAGATATTTTTAAACATTTGAAGCCACAATATTTATGAAAACCCTCCCCTAAGTTGATAAAGTGTTAATAAAGAAGCATATCTATCACAATATTACAAAATAGTTTTCTTGACATTTGGGTAACTATATTTCAATATACTTGGTTTCCTTTGAAATTCTAAGTATTTATTAGGCATTTTAAAACTTTGCCCTTGAGCAGAAGTCCATAGACTGCACCAGATTGACGGGGGATCCATGAGGAAGAAAAACTAGGAACTCTGCTTTGGAGGGGGAGTAAAAGGAGGAGGAGGGAAGAAATTTAAATCATGGCTGGAGAGTCTATTTATGTGCTATTCTGTTTTGAGATTACCAAGGGGAAATGGTGTCTGAAGATGAAAGCAACAAGCTTCTACCCTAAATCAACATTTCTCAAACTAATTTGTGCAGTAAAGAATTTGGCTCAAAGAAGGGCCTGCCCTTTATTCCTGGCTCCAGAAGATAACCTCTAAATCCTTGAAATTTCCTGAGTGATGGAACTGAGATTTTCAGGGTGTTTGTCATGCAGTTACCGCTGACTGATATACCTCTAGACATTAGGGTTACCCCACTCTAGTGACTTCATAAATCCTCATCTTCTCTAGGTCAGTTCCCCCAGAACCTGACCCAAGTCCAGCCAACTTCAGGCCAGTTCTTAATCCTCTCTCTTCACCTTCTGTTCATATTTTGAGTCTCACTATCTGTGTGATCTTAGGGGGAAATATTTAACTTCTCTGAACCTCACTTCTCTGGAGTTAAAGAGAATACTGAATATAGGTATAGATAAACTCTCTAGGATAATTCTAGGAAAAAGAAAGACACTTAGTAAATGGTAACCAATCAGCCATTCCAGGCTGATTCCTGAGAAATAGAATAGGTACCATTTCATAGAGGTACTAAGGGAAGAAAATAACTAAGATGGATGGATGGGTGGATGGATGGGTCTGTTCATTTGGAAGGATAAACAAATGAAATGATAGTTTATGGATAGATGAATGAAGTCCCTCATCCGTGGGAATACCCAACTGCTCCCACTCTAGTTCCCACTAGCTCCCACTCACTCCTCTCCTTCATAATCAACTCCTGGGTTTATTTTAAGTGTCCTTTTGAACAAATCACAAAACTCAAATTGGCTGGTGAGGGTTTCTAGCACTCTAATTGTGAAGCATGCTTCTGAATGACTTAGGAGCTGAGGGGAGCTTAAAAAAAGCCCAAGATGTTGAGAGAAAATGAGAAACATGACATTTTGAAAAGGAAACCAATTTTCTTTAACTAAAACTGTTGCCTCTGCAAACCATATTATAAATCCAATAAATCACATAATGCTATGGTAAGTCCCTCACAAAAGAGAGTGGGGAGTCAGAAAAAAAGGATAAGGAAAGAACCTTGCAAATATATCCAAAGTCATTTCTCCTTTTAAAAATAATGTGAGACTTATAGTTATTAGGAATCAGGTGACCTGGACTGAAACACAGGCTCCCCCACTTCCAAGTGGAGTGACCTTGGGCAAATCACTTAACTTCTCTATGCCTCAATTCCCTGATCCATAAAGTGAGGATGATAATAATTCCTATTTATTTGGGTATTTGTGAGAATTGCTGAGATAATGTAGGTAAAACCCTTAGAAATCCTCTGGGTAGATGTTAAGTGCATGACAAATGTGAGCAAGTATTACTATTTCTCCCATATACACTCACTAGGTGAACACAGCAACACGACTCAGGTGACCTAGAAAACGTGGATACTCTGAAGTATTGTCCTCTCCTTGTCACTTCACATATTGACATTTTCCACCCTGATTACCCCCAATGATCTTGACACGGGCTGCTACAAGTCCAACCCTAAACATGTAACCCAAGTATGGATGTGGTCTATGTGGTCCAGTCTCCACATAGTGTTATATTGAGACAAATACTACACCAACTAAAAAATAAAGTATTCCAAATATTTACTCAAGCAAAGAATTTCAAAGAGAATTGCATTCTCAACACACAGGAAAAGTTTTTTAAACCTCCCCTATCACTGCTGCATTCAATATCCCACACATAGCATTTAGCCAGAACTCTCTCTCTCCTTCCATAACTCTCAATCTCCAGACCCTGAGACTTCTCTATTTCTTACCTGCTCCATACTTCCCATATTAGTTGTTCATCAGGTTGACTGACTTAACTGTCTGAGTTTTAGTGCTTTCTCTCCATTTCAAATTTTATTTATTTATGCAAACAAGAACTGGGGTGTAGGCCAGAGGTGCAGGGCGTGAGAGGATTCACCAGAGACAGAGAGGGGAGCAGGAGAGGCGGATCCACTGAAATACACAGCTGAGAGGAGCAGCGGGCTCGAGACAGGAGAGGTCTGCTGTGCCATGTGGGTTAGCTCCCCGGCCAGGGATCAAACTCATGCCTCAGTAGCTGGGGAGAACTTGATAGGGCTGAGACTCTAATCCCTGTACCACCAGGGAGACCCTCCATTTCAAATTTTATCTGGATGTTGTGTAACAAAGGTGAGCCCAGGAACAGACCAAGTAGGCCACAATTCTTCCCCACAGAATCAGGGAGAAAGCTACAAAGGCTCATTCATAATTGTCCCAGCCTCACCAAATTCTGCCTTTTCTTCAGCTATTTCTTCTACCTGGAATGCACTTCCTTTCTTTTGAGAAGTTTTTGGTTGGGCTGGAATCTCTATTTTAAGAGCTGGGAGCTAAGGCTAAGAGGGGGAGCGAGAGATGACAGGAAATGTGAGATCTAGCCTAGGCAGTCTGACTCACCTCCAGTCTGTTTTGGAAACACAGTTTCCAACTTGCCTGGATGCAACTGGCCTAGCATGAGGTCCAGGGGGGCATGATGGTGAGCAAAGAGTTAACTATCTGACCAAAACAAAATTTCAGCTTCTGGGACTCAAAAGAGCTCCAAGTTGCAGAAGTGGAAATGGACGCTCAGAGAGGCCAGGAGACCCATTTGGAATTCCACAGCCCTCAAAAGAGGAGCAGGATTTCAATCCAAACCATAATCACTGTGTGGCCACCCCAAGAGCCTCAGGCCAATTCAGGACTAAAATCATTCTCTGCCATCGAGAAGAGAATCATTTCCTTCTGCGGCAGCTTGCACCCCCCAGCCAGTGATGTGTGCAGACAGTATAGCACCGGCCCATGCTTTGGAGCTAGGACAGCTGGGGAGAGAGAGTCCAGGCGCTTCCTTTCATCTCTGCTGTGCCATTGTTTTACCAGATGACTCTGGGCTAGCAATTTCCCATCCCAGTGCTCAGCTGCCCCATCTCTGAAATAAAGGCATTCAACCAGATGGTTTCTGAGGTCCCCTCCTGCAATAGGAAGCTTAGGTGTGTTTTTCCGGCTAAGTAATGAAAGGGGAAAGTGAGTAGATGCCAAACCAGTCTTTATCTGAAGAACTGCAATTTGCCAAACAAGAAAATCAAGGGGAAATTGCAAAGATGATGAGGGATGGACCTTTTTTAGGAACAACAACCTAATCACAAGTCACTGCTAGAGAAGAAAAGTCACAAAAACCTTGATTTGCAGCTTTAGGGAGCGGCACGCAGTGGAAGACAGGCAATTAACAACGTGAGAACGTCATGAAGGCACAGATGAGTCATGGGGGCAGCATTGACAGGCTGGGAAGGATGTCAGGAAGCACACGATCAAAATCCTAGTCTGATTCATGAAGTCCTTGTGGAGCTGCCCCAACAAGAAGTCAGCCTGCATCCTCCTGGACCCTCCTCACGATGTGGAGCTTCAGAGCCATCCCCCTGCACAGCGGCCAGCAGTGCCTGACACTTTCATTCATTCAACACATATTTTTCAATGAATGAACAAACAGCTCAATCTACCCCCAAGAACTCTCCTGATACTTTCACCCAGAGGTCCTATTGTTACCTTCTGGAGCACCATTGATGTCACCCTGATTTTAGAGGCTCTTTCAAGAAAGGGAAAGAAGCTAATATGGGTTAGGGGATGTTAATGGGCAGGTTAAAACTGTGGGCAATTATAGCTAGACCCTTCTGGGCAACCTTGGGAAGATGACATAGAATCATCTATGGACTGTTCTAGCCAATACAGAAATCACTAGCCACACTGGTGATTACTGTCCACATTTCAAGTGTAAAATATTCAGATGCAGACTAAGTATAAAATACACACTGAATTTTGAGACACTATAAAAAAAGTAAAACATTTCATGAATGATTTTTATAGTGATTATATATTCAAATGACACAATTTTGGACATATTGCACTTTCCAACCCCCCACACACTGGCTAGGTGATGATAGTCAAAGTGAACTTGGAAGCTACAAGAAGGTGGCAGAGGCACCCTCAGCCTGGGTTCCTGAATGACTGCATGGAGCAGAGCTACCTGCTCTGCTCAGAACATCACCTCCAACTATTATATGAGAGACCAACAACTATTTTGTTCTTTAAGCCATGTTATTTGGGGTCTTTTGTTTTAACATCTGTGCCTTTTATCTTAACTAAGTCACACCTAGGGGATGGCCAAATGCATGACCCATACTCCTGGGCGGATATAATCAACGGCAGATTGTTGATTACATACACGCACAGCATGGGTGAAAATACAGTGTGTCACCAAAGGCCACAAGGGCACAGAACTCAGAAGATTGTGTGCCGGGGCCTGTGGGAAGCAGGTCTGCAGTATCCCAAGGGGGGGTGGCCCCAGGTACCTGGGGAAGATGTGACTGGCTTGCTTGAGTAACTACACAATCTGACAAGGACCTGGAATCTGCTACTCAGGGACAGTAGGAACTGCAACCCGGTCCCCTGGCAAGGATGGGGTGTGGCAAGGGCACCTTAACCGCAGGAGCGGAGTGGAGAGGGGACTGGGGCGGCTTGCCCAAGATCCCCTGCTTGCACCAGGCACCAGGCAGCACACCATGCTGAACTTGAGCTCAGGCCTCACCCCACAGGACGTCCCCAGGGATCACGCCCTCAGGAGCCACAAATCCAGCTGCCAGCAACATCAGCTCAGGGAGCCTCAACATACACTGGATCTCAGTCCAGGGACTGCAGCACCCCAGAGCCCAACTCATTAGCGCTTGTGGCTGCCCACCGTGGGCTCAGAGAGGGCCAAGGGAGAGACACTTAGTTTCTTCCTTTCCTTTTCTGCTGAGAAAACTCCTGACCTCCCTATAAATCACCCTGCCTCAAAAGTCCTCACCCCCAGCTGTTGGAATCTCTCACTTTCCTTCATATCGCCTACATTTGACACAAGCAGATATTAATACATCTGCCCTTTGCTCCTGAATGGAAACAGGCTGTTGTAACCAAGACAACTAGTCTTGGCCTATAGCACTGAGCATGGAAAGAAGTTAGTTGTCAGTGCTAAGGGGCCACGCTGGGACCCTCGCTCCAGACCCCTGCCTCCTGTCCTTCTGGCTTGTTTGCTCCCTGTGACCTGGCTCAGCCAATCAGGAGCGGGCCTGCTTTTTGCACTGGCTTTTCTCAACTTCTGTAATCAATTCCTGGCTGGAGGCGCCATCGAGGCTGAACCCACAGCAAGGGATGCACTGTCTGCTCCTTGGCATGTAGCCCCAGAGTCCAGCTAATAATGAGCTTCGGAAGCCTGCACCTCCCAGAAGCCATTCCAGTGAAGGCACGTCAGACCCTCAGGAGCCACCATCCTGGGTGGGAACTTTAAGCCACCAGTGCTTGAAAACCCACCTGGGCTGCCCCCCTCAGCTGGGGTCTGGAGGGCGGCCCACCCAGACCCACAGACCACCGTTCATTCTGGAGGGAGTGATGTCCGAGACCCGCCCCCGCACCCAGTGGGCCCCCAGCATCTAGAAGCCTTCCGGATGTTTGCCAAATTTGTGTTCTTTATTGAAATATTCCTGCTGGCAGCCTTATTCAAGCTACTTTCCCTCCCTCAGAAACCAGAAGGTCAGTCGGGGCACCCAAGGCCAAAAAGCACCCCAGTCCAGAGAGGTTTGAGCTAATTCATGAACAGACACTGAAAGTGGGATTCAGTTTCCTGGAGAGGGGGGGGGTGCTGCCGTTAACCATTGCAAAGTATATTGTTCATGAGATGAAACTCATATACATGTAGAGGTGAAGATGTACCCCCCAAATTCATGAAATATTCTAAATCAGTGGCAAATCAATACAATTACATTAAATTTTTTTAAGTGTACCGTTCAGGGGTGCTTATTGCATTCACAAGTTTCTACAGCCACCACCTCTAATTCCAAAGCCATTATTACATGACTCCAAAAGGAAAGCCCATTAAACAATCATTTCCTATTCCCCCTCTCCCTAACCCCTGGCAACTACTAATCTGCTTTCTGTCTCTGTGGATTTACCTGTTCTGGACATTTCACAGCAACGGAATCACACACTACGTGAGCTTTTGAATCTGGCTTCTTTCACTTAGCAGAATGGCTGAGGTCCTTCCCGTCCTAGCAGGGGTCCATACTCGGCTGACGGTATTTCATTGTGTTTCATTTGGAAGCACGCTTCTCATTTTCACTTTACCCTGCGCTCTGAAATTTTGAAGCTGGGTTTAGCTGGTGCTGACGGGGTTGTGGCAGCTGGACACAGGCATGGGACCGTCCCCTCTCTCCCCTCACCCTCCACCATGCAGTCAAGGGAGCTTATTCACGTAAATCCCCGCCTCACATTCCCCCTGCCCTGCGCTCAGCCAGCCCTGGCCCCTCCGTGTGCAGCTACAAGCTCCCATCTCTGAGGCCTGGCCTCCAGTGACCTCTCAGCCAGCAGAGCCCTCCCTCCGCTCCCTCCATCTCCTCTCTCAAATTGATTCTAACTCGGGAACTCTAGGAGCCCACGGTGCTCGTGTTCAAAATGAGGCGAAGGTGGTGGCAGGGCTGTGAGATCAGTTGTGACAAAGATGCAATTTGCTTCAAGGCTGACCTTCCAGGAAGACGGGCTGAGAAATCGATGAGTCCATTTACGCGTTCACACTGACACTTTGGGGTCTCATCGAGCTTACTTACGAGGGAACTTATGTAACCAATGAGATATAAATAAGCACATTAAAGTATTCCTGCTCCAGTCCAGCTTAATGACCAAGAAACTAATTGTCAGACACTGGAAAGGGTCTGAAATAAATATGGCCGGAGCAGCACTTGACATCCAGGGAACCTGGCCAAGGAAATCAGAATAAATGCAGGCACGCTCAGAGGGTGCTCCCAGAGTCCCCTGGGTGGGGCTTCATCTCGTTCATTGTGTTCCCCACTTTCTCACATCAGTCCTCACTCGACAGACAGCACCTCCTGACTGCCCCTCCTTCCAAGAGCAAGGACAGTGAGTTGGTGGGAGAGACACCGAGAACCCTGGGGCCCAATGCTCCCCCACCTGACCTGTCCTCTCAATGGTCAAGGCCTGTGCAGTCAGGGGCCGCTGCCACCAGAGCCTCAGCCTCATGTGTATAGTGGTGTCACAGGTCAGCCTTTGTGGTGGGACCCAACTGGAGGCTGGGAACCCAGCTGTCAAAGCCACCACCTGCCACCTCAGAATTCCTCTTTTCCTACGCCTGACCTTGGGTCACCATCTCCTAGGTCCAGATCCATCAGAAGACCCTCCCTCACCTACCTCCCCAGACTCCCCCCAATGTGCCTCCATCTGGACTAAAGCCCCTGCTTTGCCTCTGCGTCTCTCCCGAGCCACCGTCACCCCTCACTCCCTCCACCCATCTCCTACCGGCCATGCCTGCTGGTGTCCTTCCCCACCTCCCCCCAGCCTCCCAGCTTCCAGGCTCACAGCACAAGTCTCTCCTCCTCAAGAAGACCTTCTGTAGCATCATAGGACCCAGCACTCCCCAGCCTTCCCATAACCTGTCAGCACCCTCAAGAGGAGGCCAAGTCTCATAGTGGGCATTCAAAGACTGGTTTGTTTTTTGGTCCCTCCCCTCAATCTCTCACACCCTCTGCAGCGCTCCCTCCTATCCATCCCAGACCCCAGATCAGCTCACCATCCTCAAAACATACTCTCTTATTCATATACTGCTCCCCACTACCTGCCTTCCATCTCTCCCAGCTTTAGCTTTCCCAGGGAGGGAGAGGCTGGGGCCAGTTAACCCCAGAGGTTCCTCCCTCCTGGTTCTAAGCAGGGAGAGGGGAGCACCCACATCTCTTAGCCTTTGTTCCGCTATCTAAGTGTTTTCCATGGAAAACTCAGGAACAGCCCACGCAAGGATCACAGCAAAAGCAGCAGGCGTATTCTCTCTCACTTTTACTTTTCCCTGCTTTCAGTGTATTTTACCATCTCATGAACAAAAATAGCCTGGTGTGGTTCCCTAAGGAAAAAATAGGAAGCTGAGAGTCAAATTAGTGTCCACTCTCAAGAAACCAAAAGGAAAAGTACAGAGAGAAAAAAAATAAGAGCCACAAATAGGCCAGATAATTCAGCTCTCCCCACAGCTGGGATCGAGTCGGGGTCAGAGAGACTGGGGAAGTCGAGGCAGGAAGAAAGTTTGCCTGAGGTGCTCTCCTGAGGTTCTTCTTGCAGGTGTGAAGACCCTTTGATTTTAGACAACATTGGCACACACCAATCCAGACACATGGGGCTTGCCTTCTCACTTCGCTTATCAGTTAGGAACAAGGGTTCACCTGCCTGGGTTCAGCCCCCCACGAGGCGCTGGCTGATCCTCAAAACTCAGAAATAAAAATGAAAAGTTTTTAAATTCCAGAAACTTAAAGTGTATGATTCCTTCTATTTGAGGAAGCAGTCATGTTATCTTCGTCCCTTGCTTAGTACTCAGAGCAGCAGGCTATGTGCCTGGCCTCATAGGGCAGAAGAGGGTGGAGAGGGGTGTTTCGGGACCCCTGAGCACTAGGAACCCAGCCGTCACTCTGAGTAGCGTGGGCAAGGACATGGGCAATGAGGAGGAGTTTCACCTCCGTACTTTTGTCATATCTCAAGTATTTTATTCTTTTTCAATAAACATAAGCTATAGTTGGCTTGGGTATTTTGTTTTGTTTTATTTTGTTTTAACATGGAAAGAGATATCAGGACAGGTTTTATCTCCCAGGTTGTTGAA
This sequence comes from Scalopus aquaticus, assembly GCA_004024925.1. NCBI lineage: Eukaryota > Metazoa > Chordata > Mammalia > Eulipotyphla > Talpidae > Scalopus > Scalopus aquaticus. The sequence goes on along the minus strand of PVIJ01002838.1, from coordinate 125,175 downwards.
GAAACCGTATCAATTCTGGGAGATCAAATCACCTTGTCAGTCATCTCCAGTTAGTTAAACTATCCTCCATGTCCTGGTCTGCAAATAGTGGCACACAAGTCAAACCCAGTCCACCATTTGTATTTGCAAAGCCTGCAAGCTTGGAAAGCTTTTTACATTTTTTAATGATTTTTTTAAAATCAAAAGAAATCTGCTTAGTGGCATGTGAGATTCAAATTTCAGTGCTTTTAAATAAAGTTTTATTGGAACACAGTCATATGCATTCATTTACATGTTGCCCAGGCTGCCTTTGCACTTCACAGTAAAGACTCTACGGCCCTCAAAGCCAAAAGCACTTCCAATCTGGTCCCTCAGATTGTGACAATCCCACATCTATGCTACCACACCACGCTGTCTCACATCTTAAAGTCAAGGATAAGTTAAAAGCTGAAATTTTCATCTAATGCCTGCTTTTATTCTTGTGGGACACTATTTGAAAAATACTTAAGGACTTCATAGAGCCATGTAGACTTTTTTCGCTTTTTATTTTAAAATTTTTCACTACAGAATATTGTAAACACTTTCAAGCGCACATAGAAAATATAATGAACGCCCGTGTAACCCCCCACCCAGTTTCAACAATTACTGATGTACAGCTGAACTGATTTCAACTGCACTCCACCCACCTCCCTCATCTGCATTATTTTGAAGCAAATTCCAAACAGTATATAATTTCAGCTGTAAATATTTGGTAGCGTACACTGTTTTAAAGTAAAATTTTACAAGCAGGGACGATAATGACAAGCTGAGTGTAATAAGGAGTTTGCTGCTAAAGAGTCATAAGCCTGTGGGGGGGGGTGTGGAGGTGGGAGACACACTTTATAACTCTTAGAGAAAAGCATGCACTGCCTCACCTTCGACCGAATTCCCACTAATAACAGTCACCAGCTCTCAGGATAGGGCAGCCCTGCCCTCCCCCAGCTAAAGCCATCAAGGAAAAGAAATTGAATGGAGCAAGGGATAAAAAAAGAGAACTTGTTGATGTCATTCAGGACTCAGAAGGAAGGAGAGAGACACACCTTCAACTTAATGAGTTTTCAAAAGCTGTGTGAGTACTGGCACAAGATTCACCATGGCAGTGGGTAAGGTCTAGTTTCTCTTTCATTCTTGTTGGGAAACAGAGGAAACTGTCCCATACCCCCTGGGTTCTTCTAGACTGGCAAATAAACAGGCATCAGACAGACTGTTAAGATAAAAAGACACGGAGGAGTTTAGTAATAGCACGTTCACCTTCTGCACATCTGGCAGAGACCCAACATGACCCATGTGGCTTTAGGTGCCACCTTAAATAGTTTAGTTAAGACAAGGGAAGTTGGGGGAGGAAAGAGGAAGTTCAATTGGGAGCTAACCAAGGAAGGCATATTGGACAAAAGGTATGCAGATTTAAGGTCTCCCCATCTGTGAAGAAGAGACAAGGAGCAGTGCTATCTGCCCACTTTTGTCTGTGCAAGCGTCCTTTACTTTCTCCCTTTTTATAATAAGCCTGCCCTTTTGGATTAAAGAGAGAGAGAGACCAGGGCCTCCCTGGTGGTGCAGCGGTTAAGCGCCGCACTGTGGAGCTGTTGGCAGCAGCTGCCAAGCGAGTTCAATGCCCGCCAGGGAGATTCCCACATGGAGCGGCAGACCTCTCCTGCCTTGCCCGCTGCTCCCCTCAGCAGTGTATTTCCGTCGATCTGCCTATGCTGCTCCCCACTCTGTCTCTGGTGAACCCTCTCGCTGCCCCATGACTCTGGCCTGTACCCCAGCTTGTATGCATAAATAAATAAAATCTTAAAAAAAAAAAAAAGAGAGAGAGAGAGAGAAACCAGGAGTTTAGGTCTTCCTGGGGGAGGCCCTGACAGAGAAGTTTACAGAATGCGATCAAGAGCAACTTCCACCCAGCCTTCAGAGGCCCTCCCATAGCATAAGCCTCTTGCCAAAAAGACATTTTGAGATGGTAGATTTTTTTGCTACCCCCTATACTTTAACAGCCAGATCAACAGTGAGGAAGGAAAAGCAAGCTGCCTTTATGAGTCCAGACCCCTTCTTTGATCCTACCCCCCTCTGTTACCTCAGGAACCCTCCCCTAATTCCCTCTGCACTGGAGAAACAGGCAAGAAAGAGAATAACCATGTCAGGGGTCAAGAATGACCAGTGTGACAGGAGAAGCGTGTTCCCCTGAAGCATGACGCAGCCAGCCAGCATGGCCTACAGCCTGCATGTATGAGGACAAGTCAGCCAGATTAGGATATCATGTTCTCAAGACCAGCGGTCTGTCAACTTGACCTGGCTGTAGACCCCAGTGTGTTTTATCAAACACTAGTCCAGGTGTGGTTGTGGAGTATTCTGCAGATGAAGTAACATCAGTAACCAGGGGGCTTTCCAGAAAGGGGTGTGTTCTGCATGATGTGAATGGCCCTCAGCCAATCAACCGTATTTACAGCAAAACTGAGGTTTCCTTGAGGAAAAAGAAATTCTGCTGAAGATGACAGCATCAGCTCCTGCCTGAGAGTTTCTAGCCTTCTGGCCTGCCCTGTGGATTTCAGACTTGCTAGCCTCACAATCACGCGAGCCAATTTCTTGAAACAAATTTATGTATATACATATTTGGATAAGGAGATAGAAATAGAGGGAAAGAGGGATAGAAAGGAAGGAAGGAGGAAGGGAGAAAGTAGGAGAGAAAGAAAGATTGAGATTCTACTGGCTCTCTTTCTCTGGAGAAACCTGACTGATACACCGGTCTACTACTTCTCACCCCCAACTCTAGAATTGTGTGATGATAATAATTAATACCTGACATTTATCAAGTACTGAAGAGCTTGACCTGTGTTCACTCACTCAATCCTCACAACAGACCCAAGAGGATAGGTGCTATTATTATCCCTGTCTTACATTTGAGGAAACTGAGGCACAGAGAAGTTGCGTGGCCGTGAGCCTGCAGCCAAGAACAGGTGGAGCCTGGGAATAGAGGTGAGGAAAGTATCTGCTCCTTCACCGTAGGCTTCCGCGAGACAGATCCCAGCTCACTGCACTGGAGCAAGGAGATGCCCAGAAAGAGTGTGGATGGAAAGAAAAACATAGAAAACCAAATCAGACCGCACTATCCTTCTGATTCTACTGCGGCAGCATCGACAAAGCACAAAGTCATCGATAAATTATCCCATCACTTTCTGTGAAACCGTAATGGACATTTTAATACAGTAAATCTTCCCTTCATCTTTCCCTCTGATTTTATCTCATTTATGTCAGGCTTGAGGAGTTACTAATTCAATCAACAGTGCCTGAAACAGCCCTGCTGTGGTGGGAGGCGAGGGTGACGGGAGAGAGAGGGGGCAGCTGCTGAAGACACCCAGAGAAGCTGACATGCTCCAGGTGCAAAGGAATCACATCAAGGGGGGCCCTGACAACTGCTGGTCTCACCTGCTCATCAGGCAGACTGTTCCCCCATTCCAGCTCCAATCTGGAGCCCAAGCCACACTGGTGGATGTCTCCCAAGAAGCCTCTGGTGGGTGGGGGTGGACTTTTACCCCCTCCACTCCCTTGAAAACATATTTGACTGCTCTGTGCTCCAAACCCAAGTAGCCTGACCATGAGCTGGAGTGGCCTGAAGTGCAGGGGGACGGGCCAGTCTGCAGGAAAGAGGCCTCTGGAGCTCCCTGACATAACTGCTGAAGAACCTCTGGAAGGAGCTCCAGCTCTCCAGAAATGACAAGGTCTGAATGCTGGGAGAGAAGGAACTTGAAAGTGGAAGCCTCATTCAGACACATGGTATTTTAGCCCATGAGAATAGTCCAGGGTTTGGAGAAGCCAGGGGAACCCCAACACAACACATGCCATGGAGAACACTGGGAACACAGCCCAGCAAAGGCTTCTGCTGCTCATGAGCACACGCACCAGAAGTGAGCTGTGGAGCGCTTTCCACCGCCTCGCACTAGATGCCAGCAGGGCCTATGGAAGCCTGAGCAAATGCTCCCCAACAGCCTTCTCTTCCACTCCAAAACTGCCCTCAAACACTCCCCACTATCCACTTCAAACACCCCTTCTCTTCCACTCCATCAGAGAGCCTTCTTTTTTGGTTGGGTGGTTGCCCATCAGTGTTACGTCAGGCTGCGTCACATAGGTCTGTTACCAGGAAGCTCTGTCGTATGAGATTCAGATTCATCGTCTAGGGACCCCTATATCCATCCTTCCCCTCATCTTTCTTCCTCCCTCAACACTCAGAGCTTATTCTGCGCCAGGCTCAGCTCTGGGTGCTGAAGAAAGAAAATGAGATAAACAAGACACATGTGGTCTAAGTCCTTCCAGAGAGCGTGTTCTGTTCTTTTGTTCATGCCACATTCTGAGGCTTCCCTGGTGGTACAACAGGTTAAGTCACAACACTATGAGGCTATCCAGAGCCACTGCAGCATGAGTTCAATTCCCAGCCGGGGAGATGCCCACATGGTGCAGCAGACCTCTCCTGCCTGGCCCGCTGCTCCCCTCAGAGTGTATTTCTGATCTGCCTGTTCCGCTCCCTACTCTGTCTCTGGTGAATCCTCTCACACCCCACATCTCTGGCCTACACCCCAGCTTGTATGCATAAATAAGTCAATCTTAAAAAAAAAACATTAACAGAGCACCTACTATGTACCAGGCACGACTGTAGACTAGTTAGGGATACAGAAAGGAACAAACAACAAAAACCCCTGCCCCCTGTAGCTTACTTTCCAGGTAGGTACTAAATAAATAACCACACAAACTATGAATTATTAAATGTACAACTCGTTCAAGAATGTTAAGAAAACATACAAGAGGAAAAAATCTGACTTGGTCACTCCCTAGGAACCATATTAACCAAGATCTAATTGAAGAAGGGGAATTAGCTAGGAGAAGTGTGGAGGGAAGAAAGATTGGCTATGGTTAATCTTATGGCCAGTCCATGCCTGGCTGAGATTGCTGAAATGGAATAAAAGCTAATTCAGAAGGAAAATACAACAAAGCAAGGGAATACAGGGAGAGGGAAGCAATAAAGCTGGGAATGGGCAAGGCTCAACCACAAGGGGCTGTAGTGACTGTGGATCTGGATCTTTTTCCTGAAAATCCTGAAGCCACCCAAGAGTTTAAAGCAGAAGAGAGACATACGATATGTGTTTATACACCACGGTGCTGGCAGATGGGCAGAGAAAGCAGAAAGGCAGATAAGGAACACTTCAGGAGTCCAGAGTGGGCAGAGGCCTGGGTTGTGAGGACACTGTGAGATGGAGAGACAAGATTAATCTGAAAGAAATTTTGGAGACAGGCCCCACTGGAGAGGAAGCCAATTGTATTTCGTTTCCTAGGTCTGCTGGTATAAAGTGCCACAGATTGGGTGGTTCAAGAAACAGATTAATTTTGGAAGTCCAAAATCAGATGGCAGGAGGGTTGTATCCTTCTGAGACTGTGAGGAAAGAAGATACCTAGGCCTCTCTCCTTTGCTTCTAGGCAGCAGTCTTCCTGTTTGCATGGCTTTCTCCCTGCATGCCTGCGTCAGCTCCAAATGCCCCCATTTTAAAAATATACCAGTCATGTTGGATGAGAGCCCATCCCAAAGACCTCACTTTAATTGGAGTACTTCTGGAAATATCCCGTCCCAAATAAGGCCATATTTTGAGGTAGCAGGTGACAGGAATTTAAGTTTGGGACGACAATGAAAAGTTCTATGGGAAGTGAAAGGAAGATGGAATGGCCTTTCGTATTCTTAGACTAAAGCAAGTCCTCTGTCTCCCCTTCAACTGACTAGACTCCGTCCGTTTGGTCATCTGTCTGCTTGTTTGAGTCCATACCTTACAGAGGATCCACAAGTCTAAGTTTCTTACAGTTTCCAAGGATAAAAATCCAGACTTTTCTGCTGCAAACTTTAGCCAGGGGAGGAACAAAGGCCTTGGTTAGCCATGAAACACAGCCACGGAAACCTAAGCTGGAGTTGGAGATGACTGAGAAGGGGGCATAGCAGGTCGTACATATTCCTTTCACTTTCCAGAAGTGTCTGAAACTGTCTCCTCTAAAAGGCCCCCAAAGCTGCAGTCACTTGCTAAAACTGATTTCTAAGCCCCACGCTTGGAGATCCTGGGGGGAGACTGCAGACCTGTATTTCTATCACACGTCCCTGGTGACTCTGGTCTCCTATACCTGGGGAGCAGCTGCTCCACGGGCCCTTCCTTTCTTCCACGGGTCTTAAGATAAACATATGCTCAGGGTTCTGTGGAACCCAGCGGTTTTGATCTGTGGGGAACTGGCACAATTCCTAGACCTTGATTATCCCACTAAATTGTCTCAAGGCAGATTCTGATTTCCATTTCTATTCCTGCCTCTCAACTCTGATTACTTCAGCAAGTGCCTTTCAATTGCCCCATTCTTTTCTTTCTTAAAGAACAGCCTCTAACTTCAATTTTTTTTTAAATATATGTCAGCTGCTTCCATGTTCTGGAAGCTTTGTGCTTACTACCTCAGGAAAGGGTTTAGGAAGAGATTTTGTTTCTCTGACTTGATTACTTTAAGTCAATACAGACAGACCTACCTGCCATTTGGATCAAGCCTTTTTAGGCAGATAGAAAGAGCCACCGGTGGGTTTCTCAAGCACCAGTGTGGATGGCCTCATGGCTGACACTGTTGGTTCCCTGCCCCCTGGACCTCCATACACCGAAGGCTGCTTAGGGCAAACTTCGCAACTGAGTGCACAGGTGAGGCCAGGACACAGAAGTTCTGAGGACTTCACGCCTCCTGAAGCAGCCCTCTGCCAAATGGCAGACAGGAACTGGTGAAGACATCACCCCAGCTTCTTTGTTTCTCAATTGGGGCAAGTTCCCACTGGACCCCAGAGTGCCCCATTGAGTTGAACTCCTGTTACCCATAGCGGTAACCTGATGATATCACACCTCTTCCCAGACTCCTTTCTTCCCTGCCTCACTGCCTCTATCCCTTAACAGTGTTTGCCAGGATCACCTCCCCAGGAAGTGGCATGGACTCAAATCCTTGTCTCAGCATCTCCTCAAAGGGAACTCAAAGTAGGTCATACTCTTCTGCACTCTTCTTTCTGCCCTTGCTCACAGTTCTTACTCAAGAGCTCAAACCCAAGACTGTAATAAGCTTTGAATTTTATTAAAGGATTGTTAGGCAGTGACATCACAGACTGTAGAAAGTCTTCTCTTTCTGATCATGCTAAATCCAGTCTCATAATTCAATCTGCGTGTTCCTCTGAGACTTGAGATCAAACTGGGTTTGATGCTCACATACACTGTCTGCAAACCCATTTCAGCCAACTTAAACCCTACAAGAGTTTCCAGAGATGAGGTTGTAAAATGGCGCACTTTGGAAAATCATTTGGCAGCTCATTCAAATGCTAAAGTTTGACCATACAATCTATGATCCCACTCCTAGGTCTGTATCGAGGAGAATTGAAAATTGAGGTCCACAGAAAACCTGTACACTGATGTAAGCAGCATTCCAAAGAGCCAAAAAGTAGAAACAACCCAAATATTCATCAACCCAACTGATACATGGATTTGTAAAAATGCGCTATAGCCATCCGTAAGAGGAATGAAATGCTAATACGTGCCACCACAGGGATGTACATCGTAAAATTTGTTAAATGAAAGAAGCCCATCTCCAAATGGACTATAATTCCATGGATATATAATGTCCAGAAAAGGCAGATTCCAGAGACAGAGAGTAAATGAGTAGTTGCCAGGGATGTTTGAGAACTGACCGCTGGCAGGTCTGGGGTTTCTTTGGGAGGTGATGAAAATGTTCTAAAAATAAGATGGTGCCGATGGTTACACATTAAATCCGTAAATAAACTAAAAACCACTGAATTGTATCCTTGACAAGATGATTTTTTGTGGGGATAAGTGAATTATATTTTTCTGTAAGTGAATTATGTTTCAATAAAGCTGCTATGAGAGACAAAGAGTTTCTGAAATCCCCTGTGAAAGGATACCTTTCAATTTTCACGACTTTCTAACTTTCCTAAAATATCTTTTCAAAACTACAACCTCAGAAGAAAGTGAAGCTGAGACTCTGGCTGTGAGGCTTGGTGACGGCCAAACTGAAGCCCAAGTGCAGGCTGTGCTGGGAGCATCAGTGAGCACCTGAGCAGCCCTGGCTGTGGGTCCATGTGGACACCTACTCACTGCCCTCTGACCTCGGAGTTTAATGAGATACGTCTATGTGAAAGCTTGTCTCGGCCAGACAAAAACATCTCTTTAAAGCAACATCTGAGAGGCTGTGTACCAATTTGCTCATTCAGGACACCTAAATCTTCATCACAATGGACCAACTGGTTCAGATGTCCCTCTGTCCAGTGCCAGCTGGCTCTTTAACCCAGAAATGCTTTAAGGTCACAAAAGATTTCATTGAGAAGGACCATGGCCATTTCCTGGGGTAAGGGCAGACCACATTTCAGGATGCAATTATTTTCAACAACAAGATGTCTAACCAACTACAATAGTCTTAGAAAAGGCCATAAAATCATCCCCAGAAAAGGGAGTGTCAGAGAAATCCAATGAGTGACCCAAAGTCCATGAGTAGAAACTGGTATTGCTGGGGCTCAGACCCACAGCTGCAGCCATACACCGCGTCCACAGGCGAAGACAAGCAGGGTCAGGGCTTGAACAGGAACGGACTAAAGATGTCAAGAAGTTAGGGTGGAGGACACCAAGGCCACACCAAGCTGCTTCCCACACCAAGAAGACAGTGAGCGTGGTCTGACATGTCTGACATGACACTTGGAGGGAAGGCTAGAATGATCAACCATTCAGATTAGGGACCAACTCTGGACGGTTTCTCCTAGAATCCCCACACTAACCCCTGTACCTGAGATCACAGGTAAGCATGCACAGAAAAGGACATGAGACTTGGACAGGTAATGTGACTCACAGAGGCAAACGGCTAGTACACTAGGAGGGCAGGCCTGGAGTTCAGGCCCATCAGATTCCAAATCCTATGCCCTTTGCCCTCTGGCACCCATTTGACAGACCACTCAAAATAAAAACAATTATCTTTAAAAATCTTTTTGTTGAACTTACTTAGATGTGGGTAGGAAGGACTGGATAAGGGCCCCTCTTGAGCAACTAGCCCAGGAACCAGAAGGTTCATTGTTGATTCAGGAAGACGAAAGAGAATTTTGGCGCCTTCAGTCTCTCCAACATGCCTTTAATGCTGAATCAGGGGACCGGACTCAGGCCGACCAGCAGACAGCAAGGCAGCAACTGAGCCCAACCAAACTCCCAGCCCCCGTGAATCTCCTTTTAGCCCTCAATTCTTGGACCAGGTGTCTGTAATCATAAGTGCGCATGCCCTGTGCTCAGGCTCCCAAGAGTTTTCTGCATTAACACCCTATCCTGAGCAGGTAGCACAACCTGGGAGTAAAGCAAGACAGCAGGTGGCGGCTGTAGAGGTTGGAGACAGGAGGGTGAAAAAGAGCCTGAGCCACTCCATTTTCCCTACACCCCCAAAATAGCAGTTGCTCTTTAACTTACAACTTATTTACTTTTAGCTAGAAAATGGAAACTAAGCTTTTGTCATTTAGTTGCTGTGAGGAGTAAGGAGTTGTCTGATCTAAAGCACCTATCAGGTGCCCAACACATAGTAGGTAGCCTAAATGATGACTCTTTTCCCTCAATAAAAAGGCTGGTGGTCTGAAGTCAATCACCTGCTTCTCAATGTAGATAAAAATACAGAAAGGAACAGTTGGTGCACACGGAATGGCAAGCAAGAGTGGGCAGAGCCTTAAAGAACACCAATCTCATCCAGAGGCAATAGCCGAGATTCAAAGAGAAGCAGCAACTTGCCCATGTTTGTCCAGCAAGATGCCTTAGTCATGTGGGGCAAGAGCTATTCCACACTGCCAGGGTTTTTCCCTAAACATTGAGGAGCAAAAATAATTTTCCTCCAATAATCCTTGGCAACTCCCAATAAAGACACTTTCCTGGCATGAATGCTAAGATTGCCTAAACATGGCTAACTCTTGGATAATGCTGGTTAATCCTGGCTAATGTTTGATTCTCTAAAGCATCTCTTCCCATCAATAAACTTTTTTGTGGGAGACTCTCATTTGCCTTGTGTTTCTTATGGAAATGTGATTTGTACATACATCCTCCCTGCATAAATATTTAGCTCATCATTGTGCTGCGCAAATTCCCTGCAAATTAGGTGGAAATCAGCCTCAGCTGACAGAAGCATCTATACTCATCCAGGGGAAAATCATTATTATTTAGAACTTATTAAGCCCTGACAGTAAGCACTGAATGGGCCCCGGAACTTCAATAAATATTGAATGCAAATGTAAGCCAAATGCTTTAGTAAGATTGTTCTTGTAATATCCACCTGCCAGGAGAAGGCAAAAGGTTGAGGGAAGAAAATGGGTTGAAATTTGGCTCTGCCAGTTGCAAAGTGTTTCCACAAAAGCAAATGGCTGAGTCCCCTCAGCTATGAAATGGGTCCAGCCAGATCTACCTCAAAGGGTATTATGAAGACTGAATGAGATAATATGTGCAAAGTTCCCAGCATGAGATCTGGGGCACAGGAGATGTTCGATAAATGCTCATTTCTAACAAATGAACAAATCCCAAGTGGGTAAGATGAGGAACTGCCAGCACACAGGTTGGTTACAGCTGTATGTCACTCCTGGGGTACCACTTAATTTGCTGTGATCTCATCCAGGCTTTATTTGATGGTTGTAGTTAACACCACCGAGATGGCATAAAACTAAGTTTCTCAATAGCTCAGGGCGGGTCTCCCTGGTGGCGCAAGGGGTTAAGTCTCGGCCTGTGAAGCTAATCGGCAGCCTACTGCAGCACGAGTTCGATCCCCGGCCAAGGAGCTTCCCACATGGCACAGCAGACCTCTCCTGTCTCCCGCTGCTCCCCTCAGCAGTGGATTTCAGTTAAGCTGCCTATCCTGCTCCCCACTCTGTCTCTGGTGAATCCTCTCACCACTACCCCCACACCTCTGCCTACCCCCCAGCTCTTGTATATATAATAAATCTTTTAAAAAAATAGCTCAGGTAAAAATCTACATAATTCACAAACTGCACGTTTAGACTTTGTACCCCCTGATGTCCATGGCTGCCCACACCTTGTGGTCATGTCACTGTGCCCCCAGCCCTCCACCCTCCATCTGTCAGCAGCCAGGTCCAGCGGCTGAGGGCTCTTGCTTGGGACCTGTGGAAAGTGACACTGGCAGCGAGTACAGGTCAGATGGGCAGGGAATGAAGGCTCCCAGGAGTGCCCTCGACCAGTGTAGGGGTCAGGAGTGTAAATGCGGTGGCTCTCTCCCCTCTCTCATGGGGTCATTGTAAGGCAGGCATCCCCCCACCCAACTTCACACCCCCCACCCCTGGGACTAAGCTCCAGTCACTCCAGTCATCAGGGCTGCTGGGTCAGTAACACACTGTGGGGCTCTTTTCCTTCTGTTTCACTTCCCCACGTATGTGACCTCCCAAATGAGGTCCCTTCCCTTGTATCTTGTCTTGGAGCCTGGGAGAACTGTGTTCAGGACATACTCCCCAAAAAGATGCATCTTGCACACATTTGGAACTGAAGGCACTTAAGAAAAAGTAAGTGCGGGACAGGCGCTGACCCCTCCTTTTCTCCCTAAAACAGGTCATAAAATTTCCCATGGGGATGGCACCCTCCCCGCACCATGAGGAGTAGAAAGACCCTATCAACAGAGCTAGGAATCCACACTGAAATGGATCTGTACAAGCAAATTTGCTGAAAGAATCCATTTATCTTCCACTAGTTTGGGAAAGGCGCCATATATCTCTTAGACATTCCCCCAATCTACTGCCCCTAGGCTGGCCCAAACCCCTTTCTCATGTCACATCTCACAATGTATCACGTCTTTGTGCACTGGTCAAGTCTTCAGGTCTTCATTCTCTTGTGAGGGTCCCATGTACATGTAAAAAGGTAATCAGACTTGTGTGCTTTTCTCCTGCTAATCCACCTTATGTCAGTTTCATTCTTACGCCCAGTCAGACACCTTGAGAAGGAAGAAGAGAATTGCACCTCCTGGGCAACCCAAACTAAGTCACAGATGTGCCAGGTTCTCCATGCTGTGCTTGAACCTCAGGGTCAAGCCAACAATAATGTGAGAGTGAACAAAAGCTCCCATCCGCTGAAGCCATCCCTTTAGCCCTGTCCCCAATAGCATGCTGGACAACCCCGCCTTGCTCTTTAAATCAGAATGAAAAAGAGATCTCCCCACCTGTCCCCTACACATTTGCTCCTACAATTGGGTCAGCTCCCAAGCCAAAAACCTCAACATCATTCTCCCTTTTTTTCTTCCCCTCTCCTGCCCCCCACCATTTTCAGTTATTCACCAAGTTCTATTAATTTCCCCCCCTAAATCATTCCTAGTATCAATCACTGGTCCCTATTGCCCTAACCATCAGCACTATCAAGCTTTCACCAGCCACTGCAGCACGAGTTCAATCCCTGGCCAGGGAGCTGACCCACATGGCGCAGCAGACCTCTCCTGTCTCACCCGCTGCTCCCCTCAGCAGTGACCCACCTGTTCTGCTCCACTCTCTGGTGAATACTCTCACCCCACACACACACACACCCCTGGCCTACACCCCAGTTCTTGTATGCAAAATAAATAAAAATACAATCTTTTTTAAAATATCCCCAAGTCCCCGCTTGAGCCTACGAGGCCACAAGGGATCCAGTTCCCTCTTTCCTCCAAGGCTCTCTCTATATTTCCCCTGCTGGACTGACTCCCAAAAGATCTCTTTAAGAAAAATTTCATCTGTCAGTTTTGTTTTTATTTTCCCAAGGAGAACTGATGTCAAAAATAAACACAGTCCGACATTAATCAAAGTAATGAAACCAGATTTTATTCAGTTACTACTGATGGCAGGAAAAGCACTGGGATCTGTTCTGATCTGTGCAGACAGGGTGTTTTAAAGTGAAATGAGAGAATTCAGGAGGTCATGGATAGAGGGTGTGGAGCAGATTCACGAAAGTGAAAAGTTATAAAAAAGTAGAAGCAGGGCCTCCCCGGTGGTGCAGCAGTTGGGGCGCTGCGCTGTGGAGCTGTTGGCAGCGGCGACGAGAGTTCGACGCCCCACCGGGGAGATTCCCACGTGGCGTGGCAGACCTCTCCTGCCTCGCCCGCTGCTCCCCTCAGCAGTGTATTTCTGATCTGCCTGTTCTGCTCCCCACTCTGTCTCTGGTGAACCCTCTCGCCGCCCCACGCCTCTGGCCTGTACCCCAGCTTGTATGCATAAATAAATAAAAATCTTTAAAAAAAAAGTAGAAGCAGGGATCGGTCCATATCCTACCTAATTGATGCCAATTCTTCCCTTCTAAGGAGTGGGTCTGGAGCATGAGAAACTATGTCAGTATTTGTTCAAGTCTGGGTCGAAGGTTGAAGCTGAGCTGAGAAGACTCTGGACCAGGCTAGAGCTTGGTCAAGGAACAAGACTCCGAGTGTCTATCAGTGCCAACTGCTCATTCCACCCCATTCCACCCGTCACCTTCCCACGCCATATTCCAAAGCCTTTACTCCATCTGGAGGAAGTCTTTCCTCATGGAGCCTTCCCCAGAGCCCTAGGATAAGTATGATTTTCAGGAAAGTTCTGTTTACCCCCTTTCATAGCCATAAGTTCTTTAGAGCAAAGAACCTCAACAGGGCCTGGCACAGGGCCCAACACACAGTAGGTGCTCAGTCAATGTTTGCCAGTTCATTAATGAATCTATCCAGTCTAAATCACAAATGTTTGGGATGCTTCCTTCAAGCCACCTTCCCCCAGGGACTTGCAGTTGATTGGACAATTACTCCAGCACTGGAACAAATCACCCTCCGGCGCTCGATAAAACTATTGAATGAACGCTGCTGACAAAGGAGCTGATTGCAGCTGTTTTGACCCTGAAAGTAATTACAAGCACAAGCATCCATCTGCCTGTGGGGGAGCCTGGAAGGGGGTCCTCACCTCCACGCAGGTCTATCTTCTAAATAAACTCAAAAGAGCATTCCGTGTCACTTCCCCCGGATCACTGTCACTTGTTAGAAATCAAATGGGGGGCAAGTGAGAGGTGTAATCTGCAAAGGCGACCACCTCCCCAGGCTCCCTTAATCTTCTCCAGCTCAGACACCAAACACAGTGAGCCCACCACTCCCTTAAGTCTGCAGGAAGCTCATGATCTGACGACTGTCAGCTCTGCCTCAGTCCATCACCGGCACCGCCACGCAACGACCCCACTTTCTCCCACACTGAAAACCTCGGAGTCAGTCCTCGATGCTTCTGCCCCTTCCTCCAACCTTTCTTTCCACAGGCACCTACTGAGCACCCACGAGAAGCAAGCAGAAAGTGCTGTGTTATTACCAATGACGAGAGGCCTGATCGCTGCCCCCGCGAAGCTTGTGATCTAGAGGGGAAAGTGGAGATTAACCAAGTAGAAGAAATACGTGCATTCATTTTATATTGAACACACCTATTTCTTCCTGGTTTCCTTGTCAGGCCTGGAGGAAAGGCTGTCCTAGTCATGGGCCAAGATGCCTCAATGCTTGATTATGCTTTACAAGTGTCTACCTGACCAGGGGCTCCTGAGCTCTCTTCTTAATGTTTACTTTAGAAACTTGCAATTATAAATTCTTTCTCTGCCCCTTTGAGATGTAAATATTCTCCCAGTCTCTTGCCAGTGTTACAACCCAGGAATGTCTTTCTCAAGGACCTAAGAGCACCCCTTTGAAACAGGAAAGTTTTTAAGTTCTGGGGGTAAGCTAATGGGGCTGCTGCTAGCTTGGGGTTGTTGCTCAAGCGACAAGTCTGTCTCTGTTTTCTCATTGGTACTCTTCAAAGTTAGGCCCTCCAAGTCTCTGTGAGGAGACGAGGGCACTATCTTTCTTGATGACTGTGTTTCAAAAGGATGCGTGACTTATTTATCTTATAACTGGAAGTTTGTTCCTTTTGATCCCCCATGCAGAGGGTGTGCTGGCCTTGAGAGCACCTCCTCAGGAAGGAAGGAAGGAGGGATTTCCATGCACAGCCCACTGTGGCCTTGACCGCAGGTTCCCAGGACCCCATCACTGTCCTGGCCCAAGAACTCTCAGATAGTCAACGCCTCCTCCTCCCTGGGGGAGCAAGAGCCCCTCCCTCACCTCTAACCAGTCTCTCCAGCTCTCTGTCCCGCTGGCCCTGAACACAAGGTTGTCTCTGGCAGCCCCTCTTCCTGCAGCCTGCCCTCTATCCCAGGGTCAAACTCTCAGTCTCTAAGCACCTTCCTTTCTTCTGCCTTAGGCCTAGGGATTGCTGATGTCTCTGAGCTCTGGGCAGGGGTCCAAGCACTCAGCTCCTTCCTTCTCCGGGTAGGGAGCTCGCTAAAGCCAGGCATGTAGCCCAGTAACCTTCGTGGCCTTGACTCTTGCTTCTGTGATGAGCTCTATCTGCATCCCGTCAAGGGCAATGAGTTACCGTGGAGATAGGCACAGGACTTTTTTTTCTTTAATTCAATTAAGCCACATGCTGACTGTGATACTTTCTCCACTATCTAAGGCAGCAGGTACCTTTGCAATTACTTCCCCTCTGCTGAGGCTGCACATCAGTTGGGGGTCTCCAGGAGAGAGAGATGAGGAATCACAAGGACAATGTCCTGGGGGAGGGTACAAGCCAGGGAGCCCCTAGGACTGATAATGGAGCACCCAGAGAAGGATCAGCCCGGCAGGAGGCAGCACAAAGTGGCCCAGGCAAACCAATGGACCAAGGTGAGACATGGGCCAGCTGAGACTGACTTCCCATGTCTTGCAAGGGCCTTTGAAGAGAGAGGACATGTTTTAATCTGGGTCGCCCCAAAGCAGACCCAGAGACCAGGATCTGCACATAGGCAGTCTATTTGGCAGGTGATCCAAGGAAGCACGGTCAGGGGCTGGGGGTGGGGGACACAGGCTGTCAATAATGGCTGCATTAATGAGTAGGCTGGTCACTGGGCAGGAGGGGCTCTATCCCACTTGGAACTCTGGTAACTTGAGAACACGCCTAGAAGCACCCCAAGTGGGGAGGAAGCCAAGTGTTCACTCCTGGAGTGGGCTGAATGATGGCCCTCAAAAACCTATGTCCACGTCCCACATCCTAACCCCTTCTCCTAATCTGTGAGTGTACACTAATGTGGGCTGCCTTTCCTCCTCTGAGGAGGAGACTGCTTCCTGATGGGGTGCCCTTTGGAAATCGCAGTTGGAAAAGAGTCTTTGTTACTATAATTGGGAGTCTTGAGGTCATCCTGGATTACCCAGGTGGGCTCCACCTCCAATGACGAGGGTCTTCATGAAAGACACACAGAGAGAAAAGTTATGTGACATGGGAGGCCAAGGTCACGGTGATGCAGCCAGGGGGCGTGGGGACCACCGGGAGCTGGCGGATTCAAGGAGCGGTCCCCCCTAGAGCCTCCAGGACAAGGCCTTGCCACACCTTGGTCTCAGGCTTCTGCTCTGGAGAACTGAGAGGACGCACTTCTGTCGCTTTAAGTCACCTGGTTTGTGATCATTTATTACAACGGCCACAGGCTACTGCTACACCCCACAACTCCCACCCCTTCTCACTTAAGGGTTACTCCTGGAGTGGCCCCTGGCATTTCCAGCCCTCACCACCAAGGGCTTAGCCTGCTTCTGCACCAAGGATGACATCGGGTAGAGCGTGCTTGTGGTGCTGGAACTGCCCACTGAACCTACAGGGGCCGGGGGTGGGGTAGGGGGTTGCTGACAGCACAGGAATAGGAGGGGGGCCACCTTCTGGTCTGCCTAACTGCGATTTCCAAAGGGTACCCCATCAGGAAGCAGTCTCCTCCTCAGAGGAGGAAAGGCAGCCCACATCAGGAGCACCAGCTATGTGTCTGTCTGTCTGTCTGTCTCTCTCTCTCTCACACACACAGAGTGAGATATGGAGGATATGGTGGGCAGAAATTGGTCCCCCAAAATATCCATGTTCTAATCCTCAGAACCTGTGCAGAGGTGACCTCTCATGGCAAAAATGACCTTGAAGGTGTGATTAGGAAGCACAAGATGCAGAGATGATTTGGTTGTCCAGGTGGACCCAACATAATCACAGCGATTACAGTGCCTCGTAAGTGAAAGGGAGGCAGAAGCCGGCCTGGGTCTTCACGACCTGCACCCTTGGGCACATAAACAAAATGTATGAGGAGAACTGGCCAAAAGTCCTCTCCCCAAGCCATGAAGATCATTTTCCCCGAGATGGGCAAAGGACTGGAGATATCCACTGGGAAGAGGGTGCTGAACCCCAGGGTGGCCTCAGGGATCTGTGTGGTGAGTCGGACGGGGTGCCTTGTGTATGGTGTGGTGTTTCAGGTGGAAGAAGTCAGACTTTGGGGGACATACCCAGTACCACTAGGGTGGCTGTCAGAGCTGGGGCTCCAGACCAAACCCTTATGTATTGAAGAAGGCTTTCCCCTGAACCCTTGATCCCAGGTCAGGAACAAAGAGGGTAGACTGGACAACCAAAGAACATCCTCTCGCTTTGAGGCGAAGGAGGAAATCTGGTTGGCATTCCAAGCCACATGGCTGTTGGATGCACCAGCTGTTGGGGATTGAGCCGTCCCTGCCCTGCCAAGGGCCCCCACAAGCTATGGCACCTGACTTTGTGGGCTGCGAGAGCAACAGCTTCCTATGGACACCTCAGCCCCAGCCCACAGACAAGGGGGTTAGGGGCAGAGGGCCCCAGGAGGCCGTCAGCCACTGTGATAACCTGACCCCAGAGAAGGTTTCTCGTGAGAGTCCCTAACAGCAGTGGGAGAGCACCAGGTGCTGCTACCCCTACACACACACACACAGACACACAGACACAGACACACACACACACATACACACATACACACACACACACACACACACACACACACACACACACACAGAGAAAAGCCCTCTGAAGTAACTGAGGGGACACTTCAGAGGTCCCAGAAGAGATAGATGCCAAAACAACTTATTGCAGGCAGACTAGGTGATGGCATTTCATAGCCCTGGAGAGCCAGGTTACATTTGTAATAAAACGTTTTATGGGGAAGAAACAAAATTTCATGTAAGAATAAGGAATGTTTTAGAGCTCTGTATCATTAGCAGAATTAGATCAACTCAAATCATATGCCAGTAGTAATACGTTCCCTTCCTCTTACATCAATCTGTGTATTAAATAAGAAATGTGCATGAAAGATGGGGCAGACCCCATGAGACAGTGAGGGAAACTACACGAGGAAGAAATGTCTCTAATACCCCCATCCACTATCCGGCAAAATCATTTCCAGTAATAATCATGGGATAATCAGTAATAATCATTACTTTCCTGATTCCTTCTACAGTTTTAAAACCACTAACAATTATCAATAATGAAGAGGA
Organism: Scalopus aquaticus; assembly: GCA_004024925.1. NCBI lineage: Eukaryota > Metazoa > Chordata > Mammalia > Eulipotyphla > Talpidae > Scalopus > Scalopus aquaticus. The sequence goes on along the minus strand of PVIJ01002838.1, from coordinate 106,800 downwards.
AATTTCCATGTTACATATATTATTCAGATCCAATAAAGTATTTACTGTAGGAACAGAAATTTGCACTTACCAAACAAAAATTTTCCAATTCACAGCACACACCCCACTTCACGATTTTGAATTTTCAGCATAAATTAAAACTCCAGTGGTCCTATAGGGTGGTGGAATCAAAATAACACACATTAGTATTCTCCATCATTTAATTACTGGGCTATCCTTTTTGATACTGAATCAATGGTTTCAATGCAGGGGATAAACAGGATCCCCAGCATTAGAGACCTGAACTTTGCTCATAGCAAGTGTGAATGATTTTGACTCACTTCAAAATAAACACAAAACAGCTAAGCCCAGTATGTAGAAGGCTGACTATCACAGGAAATTCTTTGCATTAACTGCCTTGTAAAATGCTATGTTGTGTCTCCCTGATGGCCTAGGGGTTAAGTGTCAGTGCTATCACTGCGATAGCCTAAGTTCAGAGAGCTGACCCACATGGCACAGCAGACCTCTCCTGTCTCGCCCGCTGCTCCCCTCAGCAGTGTATTTCAGTAGATCCATCTGTTCTGCTCCCCACTCTGCTCTGTTCCCCACTCTGAATCCTCTCACCCTCCACACCTCTGGCCTACATCCCAGCTCTTCTACACTAATGATAAATAAATAAATAAATAAAATGTTTATGAAACGATAAGTGATTAGAATATGCTAATTTGAAGTGTATGTTATTAAAGCTCAACAGTAACCACCACAATTTAGATCATAGATCAACTGAGTATTTTAGGATGAAAAGTTACCAGTGGTAAGGTTTAGAATTGCCAGTGTATGGTGATAATAAGTAATAAGTAAACAGATAATAAGAGTGGTTTTTTGGTTTCACTGTTTTCTTTTTAAATTCTCTATAGATGGGCCTCCCCGGTGGCGCAGCGGTTGAGTGCTGCGCTGTGGAGCTGTCGGCAGCGGTGACGCAAGTTCGACGCCCGGCCGGGGAGAATCCCACATGGTGCAGCAGACCTCTCCTGCCTCGCCCGCTGCTCCCCTCAGCAGTGTATTTCTGATCTGCCTGTTCTGCTCCCCGCTCTGGCTCTGGTGAACCCTCTCGCCGCCCCATGCCTCTGGCCTGTACCCCAGCTTGTATGTATAAATAAAAAATAAATCTTTAAAAAAATATTCTTTAAAAATAAATAAATAAATAAATTCTCTACAGATAATCCTCCCCATGATAGGGTTCCCCCACTATCAAAAGTAAAATGTTTCTATTTGGTATGATTTGGAAGGGTTTTTTTTTGGAGGGGGGTGGTTCTGGAATTCTGGAAATGCTTGAAATAGTTTCACATAAAGTAATGATAATAGCCTTCCCAGACCCAAAAAATAGACCTCCAAATCATACCAAACAAGAACATTCCACTTTTGGATAGCGAGGGAAACCTGTATTGTCCACACCTGGGGCAGCACCCCACCCTCGTACATGGATCATGATTGTGCTCCCCTCCATTCCTATGTCAAAAAGTGAAAATAGTTCACAGTTATTGATTGTCTGCCAATGTGTCAGAGCTGACATGTATCAGCCCCTTTAATCATCGGTTCAAGTCTACAGCAGAGTCACTGGCGCTACCCCTGCTTTACAGATGAGAAACTGATGCATTCAGAGACTTCACTATTTTATGTGGACACACTTTGTACACTGCAGGTGCTGCACAAGTGTTACCCGAGCTGGCAACCACAACCACAAGATTTCTTGTCCTTGCTCACAACAATGGACCAGAAATCAGCGAGAACAGGGAAAGTAGATGTTTATGAGGCTGTTAACAGCCTGCACAAAATACTGCCGCCAAATTCAGCAGCACCAATGCTATTACCGAAATGAAGCCTGTAAAGACAGCCAAATAGTGTACCCACATTTCCCAAGGCCAAGCAGTCAACGGCCAGGGAAGAGGCGCAGCTCACATTCTGGGCAAGCGTGTGTGTGCAGAGGAATGGATGCAGAGGATACTCACCAGTCCCCTGGAAATTCAGCTGTCCCAGCCTCCAGTCCCCACCCCAGAGCCAGGTCACCCCAGGATGGCAGACATCAGAGAATATTCAGAGGAGACAAACGTGAGACGAGAGATCACACAGCTGCCCGAGGGAGGGTCCACAGCAACCCAGGAGCTATGCGCGTGGGTGGATACTTCCTTCCCTGGGTGTCCTGCATTGTTGAGTGCAGGGCCCTAAAGTCACTCATTTTTGTAGACTGAGTCACGTCAGACAATAACTTGGCTGGAAATAGGTGGAGAGAGACACTGTCACAAGGGGGACCAGAGCTAGCAGCCCCATCTCAGTTGAAGTGACTTCCTGTCTTCTACTTCACAAAAACTACTAATCAAAGCCAAGAGCAAACAAAGTCAGCCTCAGGAAAAACACTTGTCCAGAGGTGCACCTGGAGCTGGGTCTTGCAGCTAGTCCAGGGCTTAGTCAGGTCAGGAAAACGACCTCCCACCTGGGCTCTCCTTGCTCTTGCTCTAGGAACAGACAGACCTCTGTGCCGGGGCCTAACAAACCACAAACAAGGGGTCCTGCGCTACGTAATGTGAGAGTCTAGACCAAAAGCTGCTTCTCCGGACTCCATGCTGCAGCCTCTTCACTGATTCCAGCAGCATTTAGTAAATGTGAGCCCAGGATCTAGGACAGGTGCTGAGTGGTGCTGGAACCTTCCTGGGCAAGTCTTGTCATATTAAGACTCCAAACATGGGTGAAAAGTGTCCTTCATTTTATGGCCTCCCCCTTGGAGACCACGCAGCCTACCCACCCATTGATGACCAGAGAGGGGGAGGGGCAGCCCAAACTCACATGCAAGTAGACATCAGAGATGGAGATGGGTCAAACTCTGCCGACCTCCACTCAGACCTCATCTCACCCGGCCAGGGCCTCTCCCAATCAAAAGGCAACTCCCGGCAAATGAAAGGCACAGAGGTCCACCTTTTTTCTCCCAGAGCACTAGCAAGAATAAAAAATCCTGCCAATGTCAAGCTTTGGAGAGGAGGTAGGGGAAACTGTACCCTCCTAGGCTACTCTTGGGAATGGCAATCACTAGGGTGACTTTGGGTTTGTTTTATTTTTAAAGATTTATATATTTATGCATATAAGCTGGGGAACAGGCCAGAGGCATGGGGCAGCGAGAGGGTTCACCAGAGACAGAGTGGGGAGCAGAACAGGCAGAAGGACAGAAACACACTGCTGAGGGGAGCAGCAGGCGAGGCAGGAAAGGTCTGCCGTGCCATGTGGGAATCTCCCTGGCCGGGCGTCGAACTCGCATCGCCACTGCCAACAGCTCCACAGCGCAGCGCTTAACCACTGTGCCACCAGGGAGGCCCACTAGAGTGACTTTGGAGAGCAATTGGCCATACCTGGTAAAACCGAGACTGGACGACATACTGAGCCCACTCCTAGCCACAAGCCCCCACAGAAACTCTCCCACGTGGGTGCAGTGTGATCCAGGGCGAGGGTGATCGTTGCCACATTGTTTGTCCTGGTGAAGAATGGGGTACAATCTAAAGCAGCAGCAAGACGGAAATGAGAAACAAAACATGGCCTATCTCCGTGACAGAATACCTTGCAGCAGTCAGAACAAATGGATTAGAGCTAAATTTATCAACAAGAATACAGGTCCAAAGTGTCCTGGTGTGAAAAATCAAGGTGTAAAGGGATCCTGAGCAAATTCATGTGAACAGTGAAATACATTCCCACAAAGCCATGCCGTGCAGCTACTATTTATGATACATTCTTTATGTATATAAAAATACAGAGGTTCCCAAACTGCTTAAAAAGCTTGTCCAGAAGGAAGCAGAGCTATCCATGATAGTGCCTAATTCTGGAGAGGGGTGAACTGTAAAACTGGAGGGTGTCCGTCTAAGGGTACTGCAACTTTCTAATGCTTTTTATCTCTTTTATTAAAAAGATACTTGAAGTAAATTCAACAAGATGTTCACAGTTATTATCCCAGCGGTGAGCATGCCAATTCATTACTTCTGTGTTTTTCTTTTGTTCTAACTTCTCAAAGAGAAATAAATTGGGTATTCTGTGGCGCTGTTCTCGGCCCCCACCGCCCCACCCTCTTAAGCCTACGTGACTGATAGAACGCACACTGCTTGGAGTTCAATAATTCATGGCCTGCGCAGGGGCAGGAGAGGATCCATCCTTGAGGGAACAGGGAAGAACACATCCAGTCCAGGCTAACATCTCCCTCCCTCCACCCTGACTAGAGATGACCTTGAGTTTGAAAAAGGAGAGGGTTTAATGCACTGGATGCTTCTCCCAATCTACTTTAGAGAGTTGGAAGGGAACTCTCACCTGGCTCAATAATTTATCAGGACCTAAGCATGGCGAGTTAGAGAACCTTCCACAGGCACGGGCAGGTCAAGGGAGGTTAGGGGGACATGATCCCCACTGATAGGGTAAAATGTGCATACAAATCGCATGGGGGTCCTGTTACAGTGATTCCATAGGTGTGATGGGAAAGGCAGGCAGGGGTTCAGGGGAGCGCTGGAATGTCGTATTTCTAGGATCTAGGCTCATATCCAGAGCTGGGCCATGGACCATATTTTGAGTAGCAGGTCTCCACACTGCCCACTGTCGATTGCCACCTGCTCTTCCTGCTTCGCCATCTGCTTCTGGCCCCACCCCAGTCACCACGGGCCACTGGGCCTCAATCATTGGCTCCTCGAGGCCTGGGTCTCCAAAAGCTCTCATGTTATTCCTACCTAGAAGAAGAATTCCTAAACCCTTCTCAGCACCCAATTTTGGGAAGGAAAGTGGAGAGATGTAAGAGAGAGAGAGAACCGCTCCTGGAATAGGGTAGAACATGAGACCACAGGCCAGTCAGTTTGCCCACAGGGTGTCAGCTTCCTTGTCTGTGAAATGGGGATGAAAACGCACAAGCTTAAGTGTGTGGTGAAGGTTCAAAGAGATCTGTTAACTCAAGAGCCCTCCTGGGGGCCAGCCAATCGCAGCCTCCCGACCCCCCTGGCCCGTGGGATCTGATGGCAGAGAGAACACGTGTGCGAGAGGACACTTGGGGAGCAGGACTCCTCCCCCAGCTCCATCTCCCCACTTTCATTGCCCTTCTAGAAGCAGAAGCGTGAAGGTCCAAGTCCTCTCAGCTGTTCCTGTGATTCAGCCTTGGGCAGTGAGCTCGGAAATACCACTAGCAGAGCCTGTGCCGGTGACATTTCAAATCCAGAGCACCCCTCACGCCCCCTCCCAGGCTGTCTGGCCTGCCCATTGCTTGCAAACTGCACAGGACATTCTGTCTCCTTTTCAAGGGCTTATTACTTGACTTCACACGGGACAGCACTTTACAGTTTACAGACAGTCCCAAGGGTCTAATCCTATGTAATGCCCCCAGCAGCCCTGCCAAGGTGGACCCTCATGCTCAAAAGGTCAAGTCCAGAGCCAGAAGCTACACAGCTGCTGCCTTGTTGCCAAGTCAGAACTTGAATCCAGGACCTCCTGGCTCATAAGCCCCGCCTTTTATGCGAGCTCATGAATGGTGCAGACAAGGACAAGCTAAGGTCACTGTCCCTCTCAGCTTTTAGACCCACCCTTAGCGTCAGGGAAAAGCTGGACCAGATGCTCGGCAAGGGCCCAGGGCTCTCCAGCACCCACTCACCGCCCACACACAGGCAGTCCAGGCAGGATTCCAGGACACTGCACCCAGCCCCTCCAGGGCAAGGCAGCGGGGTCTCCCCGGACAGACTCGCCTCGGAGCCTGACATCAGTATCAGGGGATGACAGTGCAGTCCCGCTGGACATTGTCCACTCTGACACCTTCAATCCACCAGACTCAGGCTTGGGGTCCATGAACAGATGTACCTGGAGGTGTCCCGACCCGAGCCCTACATAAACAGTACGACGAGAGCGCACGGACCCCCCATGCCTGCCTCAGGGTCACCCTGCACAGTGCTGCTGGCTTTCTCTGGCCTGGCCCACCTTCTGCCATCCCTTCCCTCCAGACCTGCTCCCCAAGCCCTCTGGAGTCCCTCTTTTGTGAACAAACTCAACCCAAGTTTAACCACTTCACCAAACAGTGACTGCACCTTCTGTCTCAGCTAAAGTTCTCAGAACCCCATTTTCCCCCACCGGAGCGTCTCCTTCCCTCCTTCCCCCAAGGACACATAGAGTCCAACCGCGCAAAAGTATCCTCACTGCTCCCCATGGCCACGCCCAGGCCCTGGCGTTCTCCCTCAGGTAAAGCTGTCTCTTCAAGCTCTATCCCCGCTTCCTGAAGTCTCCCCCCGCCTGAGCTCGGCCCCCCTCCACTCTAAGCCCTGGCACTTTCCAGAGCAGGATTTCTCAACCTCGGCTCTATTAACATTTTGAGCCTCATCTTTCTTTGTCCTAGGGAGCTGTCCCAGGCATTAAGGGATGTTTAACAGGGGCCCAGGCCTCTACCCACTAGACATCAGGAGCACATCCCCCTCACTCATGACAACAGAAAACGTCTCCAGACATTGTCCAGTGCCCTCCGGGGGGACAAAATCACCCCCGATTAAGATCCACTGGTACAGAGCAGTGTTAACCCCTGGAGCCCAGGACCCACCCCAACACCAGCGACAGCCACCTCCCCGGGCTCATCCCTCTCCTGGGGCCGCCTTCCACCTGCTCCGTGGCCCAGGCTCCCCAGGAAGCAGGTGAAGGGCAAGAACTGAATCTCTCCAGGACCCAAGCTTCACCCCACTCCTCTCGGCATCAGCTGCCTCCTCCCCAGCCCGTGCCCTTCACCGCACGCGCCCCAGCCTGTGACTGAAATGTTATTTGCTACTCTCTCTCCCAGTCCCGCTGCCTGTTCTACTTCCTCCAAACTCCCTGACGGCAGGATCTTTATTATTTTCTTCGGTCCTCTACCCCCTACACTATAAGAGTATCTGGCACAGATTGTCTCTCTCCCACCCGGCCTCCCTATAGTCCTGTTATAAGTGAAACCATTCGATATTTTTCTCTTTCTTTCTGGCTTATTTCACTGAGTATGATCCCCTCTAAGTGGGGGGGGAGGAGGGAGGCGGAGGGAGGGAAGGAAAAGGGCACAAAATGGAATAGAAAAGAACACAAGGGACCATGGAGATGGATCACGGGTGAATTGGTGGTGGGCTACCCAAGGGGAATACAAAATGTAAAAGACATAAATAACAATAAAAATATATATTATAAAAATAAAACATTAAGGCAAAAAAAAAGAGTATCTGGCACAGAAAACATCTGTGGAAGAAGGAACAACGGGGAAGGAGGGAAGGAATGTAGAAAGGAAGGCAGAACGGGAGGGAGGGAACTCCACAGAAGACCTATCGGAATAAGAGTTAAATATAACATCTGTGCCATGAAATAAGCTGTAGTAATAAAGAGATAATGTATCTCTACATTCACCGACATGGAAATGTCCCTAAAAAGCTATTCATATGCCTGTCTGCATATTGACATGCAAAGAAATATCTGAAAGATATCACTAAATATCTCTAAAAAGTTAAAGATTTTTATTTCTGAGTGGTGAATTTCCGGGGAGGTGGGGGAGAGTTTTGCTTTCACTTCCATTTCCTGCAATAAGAATCCACTATCCTTCCAAGCATAAAATTTTTCAAATCATGTTTTCAAAGACTGTATTTTAAGAAGGAAGATCCTCATGATAAAATGTTAGTAGGAAATGAGATATACAAAGAGGTTTATTATACATTATACACAGCCCAATTCAAATGACTTTTAAAATTTTTTATGGAAAGTCCTAAAAAAAAAAATCAGGCAGAAAATCCACCACATGTCAACGATTCTGAGGGGTGGAGGGTGGCGATGAGAGCTTTTTATCATTTCTTCTTCGTATGTGTCTTTATTTTCCAAATTTTCTAGAGCAGTGCTGTGCATTACAAGCAGCTAGAGACCGACACTTGAGACGTATCATGGATGACACAGCTGAGGGTCGAATTTTTTTATTTGATTTTATTAATTGAAACTGAAATTGTCTTGTGTGCTCGGTGGCTACGGTATTTGAAAGAAGAGCTCTAGCATGCACAAATATGTTTATACTTAGAAAAAGAGCACTGGATGTGATTTTTAAATTAATAAATAAAAAATTCAGAACAGAAAATCCAAACGCTGCCCCAGAGTCTGGCCCAGTTCCAGTCCAATTCCGCATTCTGCATCTGTTTATTATAAGATCTGAATGCCCCATCCAAACTTTCTTGGCAGATGTATCATTTTTATACTTTTCTCAAAATGAAAGGATGATTTCTTCATTTCTTATTCAGTGTTTGAAAGTGAGGCAGAGTCAATGAACTCACTCATATTCCAGAAACTGACTTCCTTAGACCTTAACAGAAGGTACTTAAGTGCACAGATGTTTGCTGGTTTTAAAAGGAGGCCTTGCTGTGTATGAAAAAAACATTCCCCCTAATTTTTTGCTCAATTTGTTTTAAGTTGGTAATGAAATCTGTGAATCTGTGCTCCCTTTCTTTAGGAAAAATGGAATTTTGATCTCTTTTAAAAATCAGAACGCAACAGGATAATGGAGAAATCAGTCTCAATAGCACATTTCATGTGGGTTTCACGGCTGTGATGTAAACATGATGATGCTATGCTTTTGGGGTTTTTGAGATTTTTGCCACCAGCATAGCAGCTCAGGTGGATTACTGCCTAATGCATACTTCTCTGATAGATTTTTGTCAACAAATTGCATGTCTGCTCATTTGAAATAAAAGCATGAAGTTGTTAGCGCCTTTGCACAAAGACCGCTCCATTCTGTCTGCCCCAGGGAAAGAGACACCCCTAGTCACCCCGTTCTCTCCCAGAATGAAGAGCTGAAGGGGGGAACAGACAACTCACACTGGCTGTGCTCTCACTACGTGCCAAGCAGTCACATCCATGAGAGGTCTGAATAAGGATCTCCACAGGACCCCGAGCAGAGAACAGAGTGGGTATTGTGTGGCCCCTGGTTTCACAAAATAAATAATAAACTAAAACATTGAACATTTGTGTTTTATTCGCCACCTTAATGGGTGTACTTTATAGAGTCTGCATTCAAAAGTGCAGAAGAGGCCAACAGAAAAAAGTTCCCCAAAATTTCACCATCAGTGACAGGAAGCTTCCACTTTTGGAAAGCGTCCTTGCACTTCTCTCTAGCCCAGTGGTTCTCTACAGGGGGCAATTTTACCCCCAGGGACTCTCTCACAATGCCTGAGACATGTGCGGGTGTCACCGCTGGGAAGGGGTGCTACTGGCCTCCAGTGGGCAGAAGCTGGAGATGCTGCTGAACACCCTACAGGGCACCAGGACAGTCCCCCACCCGCAAAGAATCACCCAGATGCCAGCAGTGCACAGGCAGAGAAGCCTCACAGGGTGTGCGGCTCTGTGCTGAGACAACCCAGATCGCGCGTGCCCACATTTGTCATCCTGCGAGGACACACAAGATCGCTGTTCACTGCCATCAGCACCATTCCTTCCTAGAGAAGCCTCATGTGGTTCTTACCAGAGGAAGAAACAGCACGGATTTTACAGCTGAAGAGGCTCAGAGAGGTGAAGTGTCTTGCCCAAGGTGGCACAGCTGTTGGCCACGACGCTGATCTGAAATCCAGGTCCGAGGGATTCCAAACTGCCTTTTCCACCATCTACCGAGCTGCTGCCTTTTACCCCAACTTACCAAGGGCAACTGGAGACCTGGGAGGAAGAGCCTTGAGTTACCTCAAGAGCCTGAGGGAGGTGGGGCTGTGGCTTCCATGTGATTCTGTTGTTTAAATCCTCTCTAGAACCTAATTTATATTTCTGTCAATATGATCTGTCAAGAATTAAAAAGTACTTTCATGCTTCTCGTTCATCCCTTTTCTGTCAGTGTTTCATTTCATGTCTAACTTTTTTCTATGTATAAATTGATAAGCTACGTGATCTTGGTAACTGCTGTGTCTTGGTTGTGTTTGAGGGGCGTCCTTGGCCTCATCTCATAACATTTACCTTAAACTCCACCCCTCTGAGAGCCTTGTGTGACTCCTTCCTTCTTCCCGTTGGCATCTGGCGGGTCTATCTGTGACTATTCTGCCTTCGTTATATAACTTTAGGAGTGTGCTCATCTGAGTCATTTTCTTAGAGCTGGTGGGCTTTCTTAAATTTATAAAAACTTTTCATAACAGATATCTTTGGTCTTCATTCCATTTTCTTCTTTTACATTTTACATGCTCTTGTTCTCCCTCTTATTTTCTCATTTTTCCTTCCTTCTGATAGTCTGGTAAACAGTGTTTTTAGTTTGCTATAACATGAATGTTTGTGTCCCCAGCAAAATGCCTACGCTGAGATCCTAGTGTCTGATGAGAAGGTATGGGGGGTGGGGAGGTGTGTAAGTCACTGGCACAGGCCCCACGAACAGGCTCAGTGCTCTGATAAATGAGACCCTTGAGCACTCCCTGGTCCCTTCCACCATGTGAGGGCACAATGAGAAGTTGGCAGTTCACAACCAGAAGTCTTCACCAAAACTTGACCATGCTGGACCCTGACTTTGGCTTCCAGTCTCCAGAACTGTATGAAATAAACTTCAAAGCCACCCAATCTGTGATTTTTTTTTTATAGCAGGCTGGAGGAATTAAAACACTTATTTTCTAATTTTTCCTCCCTTCTGCTAATTTGGTAAACAGAATGTTTTTAGTGCCACTGCTGGTTATTTTTGTATTTTTAAATAGCATGCTTTAACTTACATGTGTCTCAAGTTATTAAACATAAAAATTAAAAAATATCTATGGACTCCTCTATGAAAGGTGAAAAGATCAGCTGCTTTACTCACCCTCACTTTCTCCTTACCCCGATCTTCTGGTCTCCAAAGGCACGCACTGGGGATTTTGTCTCCGTCTTTTCTAGTTAAAACCATAAACCTGTTTTGTTATATAAACTGTTTTTAAGAATAATGATAGCTACATTCTATTTAATAACTTTTTCATGGTTATTTAAATTTAATTTTATAGATAAATCATTTCAAAGCACACCACCTGACAAACCAATTTCCTTTCTGAGCATGCTAGATGATTTCCTTGAGAGTTCTTTATTTTGATTCATCTCCTGGTTGACTGGAGCATAAATTTCATGTATTCTCTCCTCATACCTTTTCCCTCAAGAAGGATATCTGGATGATGTACTTCCTAAATTCTTGCATATCTGAGTCATACATAAATATGAACTTTAGGCATAAAATCCTGGATTCTATCTTCAATTGTCTTCATTGTTTCATTTCCTCCTGGAATCTAACGTCAGAGTTTAAAAGTTGAGGTTGCCTGATTTTTTATTTTCTTTGAAGATCACCCTGCTTCTCCTGCCTGAATTCTCATCATTCTTTATCCTTGAAATACAATCGTTTCAAGAAAGCATACATCTCACTACTTTTTTAACCCCCATTAAATTTACTTGGTAATTCTTTTTGAGCTGAAAAGACCTATCTCCTCTGGGAATGTTTTCTTCTATTTATTCTTTGAATATTATTTCTGTTCCATTTGCTCTATTTCTTACTGACCAAGAACATAAATTATCCCCATGTCAGTTCCAGTTTCCTCTTCTCCATATCTAATCAGGTTTCAGTCAGGATTTGGTCAGTATGGGTATTTTAATAGTAATAGTTTAATGTACATAATTATTAAGTAGGTATAAAAGTGTTAACTAGGTACTGAAAAGGCAAAAAGAGAAAATGAAGATCTTATAGAAGTAGCAACGGCAGGGAGCAATGACCACCCTGAGTGCTGAGGAAACAAAAGGAAAAAATTGATTTTATTAAAAATTAATGGTAAGCTTTTATGTGTATTTTATGTGTATTTTAACACAATAAAGAAAATGGAATTAAAGAACAGGGAAGATTAGAGAAGGGCCCTGCAAAGCTGGAAATCAGAACACTGAGAAAGGGATGTTACTTAGCTGTGCTGGCGTCTCTGAGCTCAAGGGTAGGGCCCCTTGAGGCTGGGTCCAGTTCTTAGAGTCACTGTGTTCTAAGCCAAGCATTTCACATCCCACTGCCAGGTCCTGGACTAGTGATAGGTCCCATGCAGAGATACTTCTAGGCCAGTAGTTCTCAAACCTTGACTGCATATTGGGTTCACCCAGGGGACCGATGCAAGGATCCCATCCTTGAAGAGTCTGAGTTAATTGGTTGGGGTATTGCCTGAACCCTGAGAGTTTTTAAAGCTCCCCAGGTGATTCTGAAGTGTAACCAAGGTTGAGGACCACTGGCCTAGAATTATCTCCGCATGGGACCTATTACCACCTTTGTGAATAAGGAACAGACCCATGTTCAGAGCCCTGGTTTTATTAATATCATGATCATCATCTAAGAAGATTTTCTGAAACTGGTGATGTCCCTCCCTTCCCCTAAAGGTCCTAAGTTTAATTCATTTGATTTAGGGCTGACATTTGGGAGAAGTCCTAATGCTTAGCCAGGATTTAGGGAGAGAAAGAGCAATAACGCATATTTCTCCAAATGTGGAATTTTGGTTAGTAAAAGTCAGACATCATAAGAAGGCAGAATTTTCTAACATTATGTCAGCATCAATACTAAGTCAGTAGAAGAAGCTAGAAGCTTGACAATTAGATGACTTAATCAGGGGCTTCTTCACCATGAGATGTCAGAAACGGAGATCAACTCAGGACACGCAAATGCACACACATTTGTGCCACAGTGGAGAGGACAGCATTAGGAGAAAATTATGAGTGTGTGTTGAAAATAAATTTCAATTTCCTTCAGTGTAACTGCAAGTTACCTTTGGGCCTCTTTGTCCCGGGGGAGTAGTTCTCAGACCTGCAGCATCCACACTACCAGGTAATAAGTTTGAAATACAACTTCTTGGGCCTCACCCCAAGAATCAGAAACTCTGGGATGGGGCCCAGTAGCCTGTATTTTAATAGGTGTTCCATGGAATCCCGATGCACACTCAAAGTTGAGGTCCTCTTCCCAAAGCAGTGACATCTAGCAAGTCACCCCAGAAAAAAAAAATGCTGAAAGGTCTGTGCCCCACGACATCTCAGAAACACCCTCAGTGGACACCTGCTGAGTAGCTACCCTCCCTCCAGCAGACCACCTGCATCACCATAGCAACATGACGTCCGGGGGAGTCTCAGACATTCACCATAAAACAACTTTACTTAACAAGCTGAGGAATTTGTACATAAAATCAGACTCTTGCGCCCTTTACCCCTCACCTGCCTACAACAACTAGCATCATCCCCTTGCCTTTTCCTTTAGCTGCGGAGAATTTATTTTTGTCTAATCTCATTTTATCCTCTCGGATTCAAGCAAGTCCTCCCAGATTTTGACAACATATCATCTGACAGTCCTGGTTGTTGCCGAACTGTTGCAGAGCTTTCAGCAATGCTTTCATCTATGCCTGCTACATCCACTGTTTCGGTAGCCCCAACACACTGCTCACCCATTTTGAGTGCAGAGTAAACTAAAGCCTCTGACTTCCTTTCCACAACTGATGCCGCATCTTCTCCAGCCTGCATCTCAGCTGTTGTTATTTTGGATCCAGGTACACAATCCCATTATCTCTCCAGATATACATCATTGCTGCTTGATTCAATTACACCTATGAATGGCATTTCTCATTCAAAGTATACAAGGTGTTATAAACCCACGTTACCGCATTTAGAATAAAGAGCACAAGGGACTATGGTGACAGTTCATGGGTGAATTGGTGGTGGGTAACCTATGGGGAATACACAATAATGTAAAATATATAAATTTAAAACATATTTAAAAAAAGAAATTTTTGAAAGAATTTTTTTAAAGTTTTGTCAAAAAAAGATGTGAGATATATATATATAAAGCATGTATGTGTGGAATACTATTCAGCCATAAAAAATTGAATTTAGCCACATACAGCAAAATGGACGGAACTGAAGGGAGCAATGCTAAGTGAAATAAGTCAGAAGGAGAAATATAAATACTGGATAATTTCACCTATATGTGCAATTTAAGGAAACAAAGCAGATGAATGAAAAACATACTATGAAAAGCAAACAGTGGACTTGACAACAGAGCAGGGGCTACCGGAGGGGAAGGTGGTGGGGGAAGGAGGGGCCCAGTGGAGGGCGGCGGTCTTCTGTTTGAATCTGCTTAAGAAAATATTTTAATTAATTCACTAACACATCTTTCCTTGCTCATTCTCTACTTTCTTATTGATCCTTTCTGGGATCATCTCCCAAACTTCTTAAGCTCAAATCCCTTTCTCAGGATCTCCTAGAGGAGCCCAACCTAAGAACTCCAGGTTCAGAGCTTAGCCCCGAATCCTCGACCCTCCTCATTCCATCACTGCCTTAGCAAACCTCAAGCATCCTCCTCTATACACCCAAGACCCCCAAATCTCAACTTCTAGCCCTGCTCAGACTGAATATCCAGCTCTGTTCCCAACAAGTCCACCAAGAGACCCCTAAGTATCTCAAACTCAGTAAGCCAAAGTCAAGTCTCGGTCTCCTGCAGCCCACCCAACCTCCTCGGTCACCCCCATCTCACCTCCATCAGCGTAACTGGTCACCCCAAAAACTTCTCCATAGTCCATCATAGCCCGAAGACCTACTGATTCTTCTTCCAGGTACACCTCAAGCGCCACATCACTCTCACGGCCCAAGCCTCATCTCTCTCCTGGGTGACTACAGCGGCCTCCTAACCAGTCTCTCTGCTTCCATCCTGCTCCCCAGAAATTTATTCTCCATGAGTACGTGAGACCATCATTTCTGTAGCACAGAAGTTGTGTGATTTTGTAGCCCAAACACTTCATGATTGCATCACCCCTTATTTTACACCCCTCAGTGTCTTGTCCACTGACTTTTTACAAAAGCCCAAAAGTCCTACCTTTCCAGCCCTCTCCCAGCACTGTCCCCTCTCAATTCTGCAACATGATCAGTCCACACTGACTGTATCTTGACTTTCTTATCCCTCGCTGGGGCCTTTGCACGGTGATTCTCTCTTACTGATGTGTCCTCCCCACCAACATCCCCCTTTTCCAGATAATTCTTCAGTGTCCTCTATGAGGACCAATCATGCAGACAGGGCCAGGAACCAGGGTCTCTTTGGGATGTGAAATGTTCAGTGTTTAAGCAGGAAAACTGAAGTGAGCTGGCTATCCTCAAGGAGATGCCAGTTTTCTACAGCGGCTGCTCAGAAGCCAAGGATGCAGCCAGAATTTGCCAGAAGACGCTCTTCTGCTTCCCTCCTGCAGGTTCCACTGCACTTTCTACCTCACTCCACTGGTCACTGTGAGGATACTAATTAACAGATCAGAGACCAGAACAAATTACAATAAATATTTTATTAATTTTCAAACAGAAGGTTGCCCTCAGTTAACCAAGCGTGAAAAATTTCACTACAGTGGTTTGTACAGGCAACCATTGTTCCCACCAGCAATTAGCAAGCTCGTGCCCCAAAAGCCTTCACTAGTTCCTGCACTTATGAAATATAAACAGAAATGAAAGCGACAGTACTGCGGGATCATTTTTTCTAAATTCCACTGAGGCCAGGGAAGGAAACATAGTACTATTTATGCAAGATTGTAAAAGCAATCTTTACACATTACAACGTAAAACCCAACCACATTCTCAAAGTGTTTGCCAAGTGTGCCATCCCATAAAGGCGATGGGCCTGCGTCAAATGCCTCCTTGTTTCGCATGTAGCTGGTACATAATAAATGTCTGTTAACTGAAGTTGTCCAATGTTGGAGCAACAAAGTTTCTTGGAAATAATTCTGCAAAACCATGAGACTCAAAACAATGAGGTGACGCTGCCAAGGTAGCACAGCTGTGAGCAGCTGGGACCAGAGGCTGACTTTAGAGCAGGGCTTCTCAATCTCGGCGCTGATGTCATTTAGGGGGGGTTGTCATGCACATAGTAGGATGTTTAGCATTCCCGCATCCACCCACTGAATGTCAAAAGAATCGTCCACCAATCATGATGATGAAAACTATCTCCAGTCATTGCCAAATGGCCCCTGGTGGGAGTGAGGGTAGGTGGAGATGGGGGGCAGAATCGCCGTCAATTGAGAACCACTGTACATGTAGGCCTGTGGTCCCCAGACCAGTATCATAGGCATCACTGGGAGCTGGTTAAAATTGTGGAGGGACCCCACTCTAGGCCACTGAAACAGCAAGCCCAGGGGTACCAATTATCTCTAATCCTTAGGTGGTGAAAGCCTCCACCCCTATTTCATAGATAAAGAAACTGAAACTCAAGAGAAGTCACATGTGTTCGGATTCGGTCACAGCAGAGCCAGGACCTGACCCTGTCTCGTGTGACCCAGAGCCCAGCTCTGGCTGCTCTACCATGTCCCTTGAAGAGGGCATCCCGGCTGCTAGATCGGGACACCACCTGTCTCTCTCAAACTAGCCACCTCTGGGGTCACTGGGGTCCACTGGGGTGTGAGGTAATGAGGGGTGAGGGCCTGGAGAGACTCACTGAACCCAGCCAGGCGTACTGAGGTCCCACCGACACCTTGGGAGCAGAGGCGCAGGTATGTGCAGGCCACGCCCAAGGGAGCAATCGGAACAAACCCTCACTGAAAAAAGCCTGTACCACCCCAGCTGCCCTTGTTCCTGGGAAGCATCTCTACC
>PVIJ01002838.1:65107-90128 GCA_004024925.1 Scalopus aquaticus | reverse complement strand
AGCGTGTAAGCGTCTTTTACTTACCTAAAGAGACCCAACTGGAAGAAGCCAGGCTCGCAGAAAAAACAGAGAGTTCTTTTCACCACCATCACAACCCAAGAGTGAGAGTAACATTTTTCATTACATTTGGGACACAAGGGGGAAAGTGCCACTGCAACGTTCCCAGATTTGTTCTAGGAAGACACCTTCCCACCCCATCTTCTCCATGCCTGGGGTCTCTGAAGATAACTTTTTTTTTAAAGATTTATTTATTTATGCATACTAGCTGGGGTACAGGCCAGAGGCGTGGGGCAGTGAGAGGGTTCACCAGAGACAGAGTGGGGAGCAGAACAGGCAGATCAGAAATACACTGCTGAGGGGAGCAGCGGGCAAGGCAAGAGAAGTCTGCCGCACCATGTGGGATTCTCCCCGGCTGGGCGTTGAACTCACACCATGCGCTGCTGACAGCTCCACAGCGCAGCGCTCAACCGCTGTGCCACCAGGGAGGCCCCTCTGAAAATCAGTTCCTGAAACACCAGAACCACACTGGCTCCCTTGACTCCAGAAGTTATCCTTTGTCTCCCCATGTGTCCAGCAGCAAGATCTCCACGGACAGCAGATGAGGAGGGGAAATGTTATGAGCCAGAGAGATTGCATGAGAACAACAGATAAATGAGGAAGTGTGGATGTCATGGAGAAATACTGACTGGAAGAGCTACGACTCCAGGTCTTGCCTGCTTCACTCTGGAGCCCAAATTCACCCCCATCAAGGAGTATAAACAACAACAAAAAGTGACTGTGGCAAAGACAACATCAGTGATTTTTTTTATGCTGGATGTTAGGATGGGTGGCTGGATGGATGATGGTGGGTGGTTGGATGGATGGATGGATGGTGGAGAAGGGGTGGATGGTGGATGGTGGGTGCATGGAGGGATGGATGGTGGATGTAGGATGGATGGTGGGTGGTGGATAGTGGGTGGGTGGGTGAATGGATGGATGGAGAATATAGGGATGGATGATGGATGGTGAGTGGATGGATGAATAGCTGAGTGGAGGGACAGTGAATGGAAGAGGGAGAGAAAGAAGAAGGAAGGAGGAAGAAAAGGCTGGAGGGAGCAAGAAAGAAAGGGAGGGAAGGCGGGAGGGACAATGGTCAATGAGAGCACTATCGTTCTCCGGAGCAGGCTTAGGCGCACTGGCCACAGTGAGAAGCAAGGGCTTTCAACAGCACCTGGCAGATCTCAGGCAAGTGGGACAAGTGACTGAGAGGGGTGGAGAGAGGACGCCTAGCAAGAAGCATGCATTTCCACTGACCTGCCGTATGACCCGGAAACACTCCCTTTGCCTCTCTGAGTCTCACTTTCTCCAACTACACAAGCATAGGGCTGTCCTAGCTCTCCCTCTCTCCGGTCCCTCTCATTCCCCATGAGAAATCTTCATGGGTTTGTGGTGTCTCCAAAATGTTAAAGCAGAGCCAAGTCGCAGGTCCTCTGCAGAGCAGGTCTCAAGGACCATCTGGCAGTCCTGCTTGCAGAGCGACACAAGGATGGGTGGGCAGTTGGGAGGTCTCCAACTTGTCTGCGAACATCTCTGCAGATGCTTCTGAAAAGGGTGAGACGTGGGCCTGGTGGCGAGTGAGAAATCTGGAGCGCTGCCACTCGGTCCCGCCCGTCCCCACGCTCACGTCAGGCTCTGAACCCCGAACGCAAAGCACTGATGTCTCCCTTGGGGCCACCTCAGAGACCCTGCCCTCCCCTACTCTGCCCAGGTGCCAAAGGGTTAGCTCCTGGAGTCACTGGATGAGGGTGGTGACGGGAGTGATGTCCCTCTCCAACCCGCGGGGACAGCAGAGCCACACTGAGAGTATCCCTCCCCCCAGCTTAGCCCTTTCTGCTCCTCACTGCCTAGGGGACTGTCAAGTCCCTGTCATGAAGCTGTTCCTTAGCCCGCCGGGAAATCTGCTGAGGCCACTGTACACCAACGAGGGGCTCACACTTCCCCAAACCCACCTCTTACACCCATCAAGAATACCATGGAGGGCCTCCCTGGTGGCGCAACGGTTGAGCGCTGTGCGGTGGAGCTGTCGACAGCTCACGATGCGAGTTCGATGCCCAGCCAGGGAGAATCCCACGTGGTGCGGCAGACCTCTCCTGCCTCGCCCGCTGCTCCCCTCAGCAGTGTATTTCTGATCTGCCTGTTCTGCTCCCCGCTCTGTCTCTGGTGAACCCTCTCGCCGCCCCACGCCTCTGGCCTGTACCCCCGCTTGTATGTATAAATAAATAAATCTTTAAAAAAAAAAGAATACCTTGGAGTAAAGCATTAACAAATAAATTCCTTCTCTCAGGACTCACTGCGCTGGGGCAAAGGCTTCTTTCACGTAATCCTCAAGACAACTCTACACAGGCACTAACCCTTCCCCAGTGGGATACTGATGAGTAAGCGAGGCCCAGAGAGGCTGCTGACTTGCCCACGGCCACAGGAAACGCGGGTGGCAGAAGTGAGATGGGCATTTTGGTCTGACCAAGGCAGTCTGTCCCTAACCACTAGGCATCCCAGCACCACCCAGATGTTAACACAAAGACTCCTCCACCCGGACACACTAGCCCCACACTTGCTTCACCCCACATGACACCATTTGCAATTCCAGCCTGGCAAGGTCTGCATGCCTCTGCTCACACCACCGCTCTCCCCGAAATGCTCCAGGCTCTCCCCAGTGCTTCCAAGCCCATCTGTCCTCAGGCCCCCGAGACTCTGGGTGCATCTATTCCAGGAAACATTTCCACCACAGCACATGTGTCCATCTCAGCCTTCCGGCTTCCAGGCTTCCAGAAAGCACAGCCCATGCCTTACCTGTCTCTGCACACCCAGGGTCAGCACAACACTAGGCACACAGAAGCTCTTGGGAAATACTGAATGAAGAACTGAGTGAATTGAAATTTCATCCAAAACCCAATTTCAAGCTACCCAGGACAGCAAGCTCCAGGGCCAAGGATGCTGGCACACAGCACGCGTTTACTCAATCAAAACGTACGTCATGAGTGAAAGGTGGAATGAATGGTAAGCACAGCTGAGCATTCACACCCCTGCTTCTACAGTCTCTCTTCCCAGGTACATGGAGGGTGGGTTCCAGCTGGATTCTAAGGATTTAGAAATGGCAACATTGGGTACTTTCTAGTAAACTGACTATCAGCTCTAAGGTCCCTGTTATAGACAGAACGTGCCCCCGCAAAATTCTTATGTTGAAACTAATCTCAGTGGGAAGGTATTAGGCGGCAGGGCCTTTGGTAGTGATTAAGGCATAAGGGTGGAGCCCTCACAAGCAGAATTAGTGTCTTAGAAGAAACCAGATTACCAGCTAGTTCTCTGTCATGTTAGGATTTAGAGAAGACAGCTATCTACCACCCAGAAGAGGGCACTCACCAGAACCAGGGCTGCCAGCACCCTGATCTCAGCCTTCTCAGCCTCGGGACTCTGACAACTAAATTTCAGTTGTTTGTAAGCCACTCGGTCTGTGATACTTTGCTATGGCAGCCTCAACTGACTGAGCAGTCTCAAAGTAACTTTTCAAATCTTAAACCATCCTCTGAGACAACAGACCTTCCAAGTGCAGTAGGAAAGTAAGCCTGCAATTCAAAATCTTGACCCTAAAGGATATTAGCCATCCCTACCGCCAATAGGCTTAGCCTAATACTGCAGAACTAATGAGATCCTCTAAATAAAAGTTTGATATATAAACCCTTTTTTTAGAGTTGAGATCCCCCAGAAGCAGACCTAAGACAAGGGTCCAAGTATAAGTAATTATTTGGGAGGTGGCAGCAGGGGAGATGGACGGAAGAAAGAGAAGGGGTAGAAGTCAGTTACTAGTGTGATGGGTCTAGTCAGCGCTGGGGCAGCCAGCTCAGTCCCACTGGGGACTCTGGACACAGTGTAGACACCTCCAATTAAACCCCCTGGGGGAAGAGAAGGGAGCCGAGCACTACCACTGCCAAACCTGTTCCCAGGGGTGTTAACATCCCAGTATTTCCAGCCTGCCCAGGACCCAGGGCCCTCAAGTGGAGAGTAGCAGGTGCCTCGGCATATGCAGGACGTGCCAAGGCGGGACAAGCAGTCACCCACAGGGCCTGCAACACCCAAGGAGACTCTGAATGTGACAAGAGTGCTTGTCACCAGCTAATGAGTAGTTACAGAACCTAGTGGAAAGTGAGCAAGAAAGTGGAGGCTGAGGAGCGCTCTGGCAGAGAAGCTAGAACCTCTCCTCCTCTCTCCCCATTGGGAGAAACTGCCCCTTTCAACAAGCCCCTTGTTGAAACTTTCACCTTATCTCCTTTCCCGACCTGGAATCTATTTTCTTCTCAGTCTGAATCTTCCTTCCTCTTCCCCTCAATATCTTCCACCCACCCGCCTGCCCCCGGTTTTCCCATCTCTTCAGAGCCCATAACACAAAAGCTAAGTATCTTGCTTAATATTTGTTTACTTAGGAACAGTGAGTTTTATGTACACTTCTCTTAATTAAAATCTCAGCAAGTTTCTATTTGTGGATGGAGGTGCATTCTGCACAACAAGGAGCTTTAATATCATGGCACCTTCGTACCAGTGCAGCCCCAGCCCTGGGAAGGCACACCTGGGATTCAGTCTTTCACTGGGGACCCAGGAAGCTATTCATGTTCTCGGCAGCACCAATTACTGGCAATTTCCCTCTGTGGGGGAAGTGGGTTCCTTCCAGACATGCTGGAATGGCGCTTGGGGAGTGGTGACTGGCTGCTTCCTCTGTGTGGGTGGCCCCAGGGGATAAATGCTCATCCAAAGTGTCCTTCTGGGTATCTAGGCAAAGCACCTGGTCTCCCCAGCTCAAACTACTATCTGCAGTAATTGCTCTTCCCTATAACTTTTGGGGTCCCCTCTAAGTGACTGCACCAAGTAAGAAATTTCACTGCCTTCCTGCCTCTCCTTTTCTCTTCTAGTTCATTTTCTACATGGTTTTCTTCAAAATCACTCAACTGTCACCTCCTCCAGGAAGGCTTTCCTGGTTTGCTCAAGCTGACAGGCACCCTCTGCACTCCTGAGTTTGCACTTGTATGTGCCTATTTGACATGTCCCAGGTTGTGTAGTGGACCCATAAAGGACACAGTCCCCAAGCTGGTTAACTTGTCTCACTAGGGATTCAGCACAGAGTACAAGTTTGGTAAATGTTAGAGGAATGAATGAATGGATGAATGAATGCATGCATGCATACTGGGACTTACTAAGCATCAGACCAACCTGTGAGAACTCTTGACAGCAAGAAATGTAAAGGAGCCCAGTGTTTGCCATAATGGGGCGGGCGTGGGGGTCAGAGCCCATGTGACGAAACCTCCCCCGTGGAGAAGCAGACCCTTCACTACTGTTGGGCTTCAGAAAATGGGGCTCCACTTCTTTAAAAATTTAGAAAAATGCTGTTTCCCACTCCCAGCAGCTGCATTTCTTAGAGGGGGTGTGACTTACCGAAGGGAGGCTTGTCTGGGACCTAAGTTCACTCACTCCTGGCACAGCTGGCTCAGCTCGGGCACAGCAGAGACAACCCAAAGGTCTGGTCCTCCTCCGAATGAGGGGCTTGCATCTGGAGGCCCAGACAGAGGGAACATCAGGACCCGCCCTAAAAGGAAAGTCAGTGATGGGGCAGGGGCCAGAGGCTGTAGTGTGGGGTAGCTAGTGGGCCTGATACCCCTGACCCCAGAGTGGGAGTAGAAGCACGTTCTCCAGGTTTGCGGGAAGGGCAGAGAAGATGGAAGCTAGACTCAGAAGACTAGGGTGGGGGGCTTCGGGGGCTGTGCAAGGTCAGGACAAGGCCCCGCCCCAGGGTAGTGGATTGGGGTGACTACAGTCCCGGAAGCGGGGGTCAGGTGCAATCTGGAACACGCAATGGAAAGGGCAAATACTCGCAGCCCCCAGGCCCCTCCTCGCTCACCATTCCCTGTAGGGAAGAGCAGAGGCCCCGGCAGCCTCTGGGGACACTGGGGAGGCTTGAGGGCTTCCCAGAGACTCTAAGCCCACCCAAAGGGAGGCAGCGGAGAAGCGGCGCCACCTCCTGGCGCCTTCAGGGAGTGCAGGGCAATGTGCAGGCAGCCTCAGGCATCAGGCGCCACAGGGACCAGAGGCTCAGCTGTTCACTTTTCCTTTTTTTGCACATTATCATAAAAAACTTCAAGCATATGCAAAAGAGGCAAGAATCGTAGTCACGAACTCCCAGATACCCATGACTTCGCTTGCAAACTATTAGTTCATGGCTAATTTTGCCTCTTCTTTGCCCCTCTCCACTTACCCCTTCCAAACTATTCCAAAGCAAATCCCAGGCAATATATCATTTTGTCCCTAAACGTTTCTGTCAGTATCTCCAAAATATGTATTTTTACAAAGTAAAATAATACCACAATATCACTATCTAACAAATAAATATATCCTGAATACAAATATACAACTGTAAATATTTCTCTACAATTTATTCATCAGGATCCTAATAAAGTCTACATGTTGCAACTGGCTCAATGTTTTCCAAGTCTTTTTTAATGAATAGGTGTCCCCGTTAGTGGTTTTTTGTTTTCCTTGCAATTCATTTGTCGAAAGGACCTGGACATCTGTTGTGACATTTCCCATAGTCTGGATTCTGTTGATTTCATCCCTGAGGTTTCACCTAACACTTTATCCCTGTGCCTATGTGGGTGAAGAATCCCAGACAGGGCCTCCCTGGTGGCCTGTAGGTAAAGTCTCAGTGCTGTCACCGCTAAGGCCTAAATTCAATCCCCAGCCAGGTAGCTAACCCACATGGCACAGCAGACCTCTTCTGTCTCACCCGCTGCTCCCCTTGGCAGTGTGTTTCAGTGAATCCACCTGTTCTGCTCCTCATTCTGTCTCTGATGGGTCCTCTCATCCCCTGCACCTCTGGCCTGCACCCCAGTTCTTCCAACCAAAAAAGAAATAACAGAATCCCAGACAGACATTGGGGGAAGGGACAGGTCTTGTAAAACTAACATTTGTGGGATTTTTTTTGAGTTGTAGATTTTGTCCGTTGGAGTTGAATCCGGAGGGTTATTCAGATTCCGTTTTGATCTTTTGTCAAGTCTACTTCAAGGAGCTACTGTGTCTATCAAGATGCAGACAGACACTCTCCTTGTGATGCCCGCAACCACTGACCCTCACCACATACACCCACTATTTCATCGGGGAAGGCAAAACACTGATGTTCTAATTCTGTTAGCTCTTTCCTTTTAAACCCAAGATTCATGATTAATTCAGAATCACTTCCCACAACACAAATGTCCCCATAGGAGAAAATTCTTTTCTGGGACAAGTCATCTCCCTTTTCCAGAACCATGCTGTTGTCCAATAAGATAACTACTACCAACTTGTGACTACTGAACACCTGAAAAGATGGCTGGTCCAAACTTGAGAGGTAAATCGAGGGCACATTTCCGATTTCAGAGACTGGCTATGAAAGTAGCATGTAAAAATCTCACTGATCATTGTATGTCATTTACATGTTGAAATAATATTTTCATATATTGGATTAAATGAAATATATTAGTAAGCTAGTTTTACCTGTTCCCTTTCACTTTTTGAATGTGGCTCTTAGGAAATTTTAAATTATATATGCTGCTTACATTTGAAGCTCACATTCTATTTTGGTCAGCTCTTGAATCTAGTTGTCACAATGAATTCATGCTCAT
This sequence comes from Scalopus aquaticus, assembly GCA_004024925.1. Taxonomy (NCBI): domain Eukaryota; kingdom Metazoa; phylum Chordata; class Mammalia; order Eulipotyphla; family Talpidae; genus Scalopus; species Scalopus aquaticus. Next base: position 82,449 of record PVIJ01002838.1, on the reverse strand, counting down.
GACTATTGTACTCTACCTATGTGTCAGGCATGGGTCAGAGAATATGGCAGGAAACAAAACAGTCTCTGCCCTCAAGGGACTTGGATTCTAGAAGAAAGAGACGTGCAATTAGCAAATCTCAAGTACTTGGGGTGGTGATAAGGCACCGGGGAGAATAAGGCTAAGGAAGCCTATGAAGAGATTGACGGTGAGGAATCCAAAGGTAAAGAGTGAGCTCTGTGAATATGTGGGTGAAGAATTCCAGGCAGGGGGGCCTCCCTGGTGGCACAACAGGTTGAGTTGCAGCACTCTGAAGCTATCCAGAGCCACTGCAGCATGAGTTCGATACCCGGCCAGGGAGCTTCCCACATGGCGCAGCAGATCTCCCCTGCCTCGCCCGCTGCTCCCCTCAGCAGTGTATTTCAGTAGATCTGCCTGTTCTGCTCCCCACTCTGTCACTGGTGAAGACTGTTACCATGGCCCCCCTCCACACCTCTGGCCTACACTCCAGCTTATATGCATAAATAAATAAATCTTCTTAAAAAAGAAAAAAGAATTCCAGGCAGGGACCTCCCTGGTGGTGCAAGGGGTTAAGTCTCAGTCTATGAAGCTAACTTCAGCCATTGAAGCACAAGTTCAATCCCCAGCCAGGGAGATTCCCACATGGCACAGCAGACCTCTCCTGCTTCCCCCGCTATTCCCCTCAGAAGTGTGTTTCAGTCAGTCTGCCTGTTCTGCTCCCCACTCTGTATCTGGTGAATCCTCTCACTCTCCACACCTCTGGCCTGCACCCCAGCTCTTGCATGCATAAATAAGTAATATTATAAAAAAAAAAAACCACTTCAGGCAGGCCTTGTAAAACCAATGTAAGGGCTTTGGCAGGGATTTTTTTCTTTTTTTCAGGTGACATATAATTTACATATGGTAAAACTGACCTTTTTTAGGTACACAAGTCTATGAATTTTGACAAATATATACAATCATGAAACAACCACCCCAATCAAAATATTGAATATTTCCATTCTCCAAAAACATTCTCTGGCCACTTTCTAAGTCCATCTCCTCCTCCAGCCACTACTCTCAAACAACCCCACTCCCTAAAACACATCTGTTTTCTGTACCTTTAATTTTGACTTTTCCAGAATGTCATATAAACAGAAGCATGTGGCATGCAGCATTTTACTCTGGCTCTTTTCATGTAATGTAATACGATGTTATTATGTTTATCAGTAGTTTGTTCCTTTTTGTTATTGAACAGTATGCCATTATATGGATGTGACACAGCTTAGTCACCAGCTTGACAAAGGAAAAACTGACAGCCAAAAAGGAGAAGCAAAACAAAGAACAATAAATAGAAAACATTAAATAAGAGAGCAAAAATGAAGCCTAATATAACAGTACTCATCCTGTTAAAAAAATACAAACAGGTTGAAGTCATCAATCACAGGCTAGTACTCTAGGGCCTCCTTGGTGGTCTAGAGGTTAAGCCTCAGTGATATCACTATCACCCCTATGGTCTGAGTTTAATCCCCGGCCAGGGAGCTGACCCACATATGGCACAGCAGACCTCTCCTGTCTCGCCCACTGCTCCCCTTAGCATTGTATTTCAGTAGATCTGTCTGTTCTGCTCCCCATTATGCTCTGGTGAATCCTCTCACCACCACACCTCTGGCCTACACCCCAGTTCTTCTATGCAAAAGGAAAGAAAAAGACAGGACTCTAACAACAGATAGACAAGACAAAGACAAAATCCAGTAATGTGTACTTACAAGCAAACCCTTAAAACAAAAAGAAAGAGAAAAAGAACAGAGAATAAAGAAAAAAATTGTGAAAGATATACCAGACAAATACAAGCCAAAAGAAAGCTGCAATAATCATCTTAATATCTGGCAAAACATAATCCAAAGCAAGCAACAGTTACCTACCTACAGAAGAACAACAGATTTTCAAATCGCCACACATAAGCATAGATTTTCACACAAAAAAAATCACCGTTTCAAAGCACATAAAATTGTATGGAGAAATAAACAACAACTGTCTTTGCAAATTTAATTCATCTCTCTTAGAAACTGATCAAGCAGACAAATACCTCAATCAGCAAGCTAATACACATCTACAGAACTCTAAATCCTACAATCAGACAACTTTCTTTTCAAGCACACTTGGGACATTTATAAAAACTGACCATTAAAATAAACCAAAATAGCTGGTGCCACTGATCAAGACTGCTTTTTAAGATTTTGCTAGTTTTTTTTAAGATATCATTTCATCTTCATTGTTTTGAAGGTAAATAAATTTTCTTTACTTTTCAAAAAAATGAAAGAAACCAAAATAAATTTCAAAAGATCAACATCAATGAGGGTCTCTTCTCTGATCATATGCAACAAAAATGACAATATGTAACTGACAAATTTCCTTACACCTGAAAACCAAATAATATACTACAAATAACATATAGTTCAATAAGGAAATTTTAAGAACTAAGTAACTACCACATGTCAAAATTGGAGAGAATAGGTTAAAGCAATATTTGGAGGAAAATGTACAGTTGGAAAAGTATTTTTCATAAAACCAAAGAAAGATTTAATACAAATAAGCCATATGTTCACAAAAGAAGCTGGAAGAAGCAAGACAGATGAGGAGAGCTTAGACTATAGTAGTGACAATGGAGAAAGATTTGGGATGCTTTTCGAAGACCGAATCAATAGAATAGAGACATGTGGGGAATTCAGTGGAAAGATCATAACTAGAGGGCCTCCCCGATGGCACAGCGATTAGGCACCACACTGTGGAACTGCTGGTGACTTCGACACCTGGCCGGGTGATTCCACGTTGCCTGGCCGGGGAGATTCCCACATGGCGCTGCAGACCTCTCCTGCCTCGCCCGCTGCTCCCCTCAGCAGTGTGTTTCCATCGATCTGCCTGTTCTGCTCCCCATTCTGTGTCTGGTGAACCCTCTCGCTTCCCCATACCTCTGGTCTGTACCCCAGCTTGTATGCATAAATAAATAAAAATTTTGAAAAGTTCATAACTAGAGATATTAATTGGGAGTCACCAGCATATAGGTGGTATTTCAAGCCACAGTCCGAGAGCGGGCATAGATAGAAAAGAGTATAGGACCTGCTGAGCTCACGAGAGCCTTAATTCTGAGCCTAAACTGGTTGGGGGTAGTTGGGGTGAGGAGAGGTCCCAGGGTATGTTAGATACAGAGATGTTGCCTCAGACCAACAAGGCTCACAGAATGTGATGTTTAAACCAGAACACCTGGGCCTCCCTGGCAGCGCAACAGGTTAAGTGTCAGCACTATGAAGCTATCCACAGCCACAGCAGCACAAGTTCAATCCCCGGCCAGGGAGCTTCCCACATGGCGCAGCAGACCTCTCCTGTCTCGCCTGGTGCTCCCTTCAACAGTATATTTCAGTCAGTCTGCCTGTTCTCCCTACTCTCTCTGGTGAATCCTCTAACCCTCCCCTACACTTCCGGCCTACACCCCAGCTGTTGTATGCATAAATAAATAAATCTTTAAAAAATAAAATAAATAAACCAAAACACCCAACAAGAAATGGAACTATCAGTTAGACTAGATGTCACCCTCACCCTGTCCTTACCATTGCCATGGTGCTTCACCACACCATCGTGGTCATCATCTGCTCAATCATGTATTCAGTATCTCACACAGGCAGCACGACTATCCCTGTTATACAAAAGGGGACATCGAGGTTCAGCAAGTTTTAGAATTCTGTCTACAACAATCATAGCACCCTATCCTAGTCCTGGAGCATACACCACAACACTGTTCACAATAGCAACAACTGGGAACAGCCCAAACTGCCATCACTCAGGGAGTTCCCAAACAATTACAGGTGCAAGGAATAGACCGATACCCTTTGAGATCTAGTCTGAGGTTCAGCGACTGGTGCAGCAACAAGAGCACCATACATGGAGCCCACCACTGGGACTCAAGTCCTCCGCCACCACTGAGAGGTGCAAGGCGTGTGGAAAGTCACATCACCTCTCTGAGCCCAGCTTCCTCATCTGTTCAGTGACCCCACAGCTCTGCAGTGAGAGCCAAATAGAAACAGATGTGAAAGCCTGTCACTGCAACAGAAGGCTGTGCAAACATGAGCGGTGTCGACTGCTGCATCCAGAATTCCAAAGAGGCCAAGCTCCACTCAGGTGACACCTAGAACTCTGGAGGTCCAGTGATCTGGCAGAAAGACAGGGTCAGACTTCCAGATGCCCATGGCTCTCTGGCTTCACACAAACACACACACACACACACAGAATCACTCCAGCAACCAGAGCCTGCCTACCTGTGCCCCTACTTTAATGGATTCTTCTCTGGTCTGCTGATGGTCTTAAAGGAGGTATACCTCGTACCCCTGTCCCTTTCTTGACCATGCAGTAGTTCCCCAGAACCCCAGAATTCCCTGCCTAAGTCTGCCTCCAGTTCACGCATCAATCCTTCTTTGGGTCCTTGCTCACAAGGGTGAATTATCCTCAGGGTGTATACCCCTAGCTGCAAAGAGTCAAAAGGAAGTGATATGCTGAGGTTTGGAGGAGGTGGAGGGGCCCGGGGATGCAAAGTGGAGCATATGCATGTAGGGAGGCCTCTCCTGGTGCAGGACAAAGCTGGGGAGGGAAGAGAGGAGGACTCGTCCAGACCAGATTCCCCACTTGCATGCGCACCCCAGACCTCTCAAGTACTGAGGATGCATGCAAGCATCAAATTGCTGATCAAATCCCTCCCCTTCCCCTGTGAGGCTGGTGATAAAACACAGGGAGCAAAAACAATCATTGCTGGAGGCCTAATTATGGCGAGCAGCCTGGTAGTGCTGTATATAGACTCTGCTTTGGGGGAAATGTGCTGATTTATGCAGATCCCAACATTTAAAGGTGGAGACCAGACTGTGGCTGAATCAGATCAGATTGTTCTCTGGGACAAATTGCAACCCTAAGCTGCTGAGCAAACAACTACAAAGGATTATCAGGCCCCCTCCTGTCTTTCCTTTCCCCAAACTGCTATTAGCTGTACCTCGGTCTGGCCACTCTTTTAAGCCAAAAGGCACGTGGGTGCCACCGGTATTGAGAAGTCAGTGTTTACGGAACACCTGCCCTGGGTAGCAAGGCAGACCTGTTCTGTGCCAGGCACCTCGAACCAAGACCTCTAGGATATGCCAACTTAGTGGGGCAGGGACACACAGATGAAGGCTGTCTGGCTGTAGAAACATGCAGAATGGCACCAAGGCTCCCATTCCTTCTTGCCATGTTACTTTGAATGCCCTTCCTTTCAGACATGGGCTGTCAAGTGACTTATTTGGGCTAACAGGACACTAGCAAACATGAGACAAAGGTTTAAAAAGCTCTCAGGCAGGAAACGTCCTCTTTGGCATCTCTTGGAATTCACCAGGTGGAGAAATCTAGGCTAGTCAGCAGGAGGATGAGAGAGTGCTCAGAGCCATGAGGAGAGAGAGCCCTGCCCATCATCTCAGGTGTCCCACATAAGGTCATCATAAGCCAACCAGCCCAGGCCACCAGCCAGCACACTGAGTGGGCCCAGTGCAGAAGAACGTCCCAGCTGAGCCCAGCCCAAATTGCCAAAGTACAGAATTGAGAGATCAATAGATGGATGGTTTTCAGTCCTCTCCTGCAAAGGACAGAACTGAGACAGACATACAAGGAAGAGTAGGATTTACCAGGTAAACAATGGGGAAAGGAAAACCAGGTTGAGGGAACAGCATAAGCAAAGGTATAATAGTCATGGGGCATTCTACTTTCAGAGAATTATGAGTCACCCAAGACAACTAGATCATCAGCTTCTGGGAAAGATGAGATGAGTTAGGCAGATGCCTTCCCCCACGGGACCTCAGTGCCTTGTGTGGGGGTTATCAGAAAGCAGTGGGGGCCACCAGAGGAATCTGGGCCAAGGTGAGATGTTTATTTCCCAAATGTCACTCCGGCAGCAGCGAGGAAAATCAGGTGCCCACCATTCACCCCCAGCACTAGCAGCTTCTAGAGAATGCCAGACAGCAGCTTCTCCTCCCTCCTGCCCACACCCTTGGCCTCAGACAGGAAATACTACAAGACCCCCAAGTCAAGCATTCAAAGGGAACCCAGAAAAATCCATTTCCAATGCTCTTTCCCAGAAGCCAGTTTCCAGGTCTGGGACAACAGTACTGTTCAAGGGCAGTGACAGGGTTGCTGGATACGCGGTTGGTGATGAGGGAGGACAAGTGTGGACAATAAGAAGAACAGCTGCACAAATACATCCCTTTGCAGGGCTGGATGGCACCTCTAGGACCAACCTTTTTTGAAATAAGCTCCACCACACCCTGCTTTACATGTCTGCAGGGATGGGGTACTCAGCACCTTCTCTGGACAGGCTTACTATTGGCTCCAGCCTTCTGCCTCTGTTCACAGCAGCCATTAGAGGTGATGGGGTGCCCATTAAACCCCCCCCCATCTCTTTGCTCCAGCCCAAACAGAATTCTAGACTGGCTTCACCTGCACAGAATGAGAAGGGGCAGCACCAACTTCATTCAAAGCCAAGTATCTGCCAGAGTTACCCAAAAAGCCTCAAGCAGCTACCTCGGCCCCACCAGACATCACCACCAGGACCCCCTCCTGGGATAAGCAGGTGTTTGTACATTTTTCTATTATAGCTGAATTGCAATTCTTTTCCAGTGTGACAAGATGATTAAAAAACAGGCCCAAGAGCACATTCATCTTTGTCCCACCCCTCCCCGGCTGCAGTACAACGTCTGTCATCAAAAGTCAGCTGAATGAAGGCTCCTATGTCCTACAAGAGTAAAAGCCACTAGATGGGATGCACAAAGCAAAACAACTCATGGGAAGCAGAGGGGCTCAGGAGCCAGGTTACTTGGGTTCAAGTCCCTGTTTTCACTAGCCCCACCCCTTAGGCACACTGTTCCCAAACTGTGTGCCAAGACACCCCTGGGCACTGCAGCAAACCCCCAAGGTTACCATGGTTATCTTAAATGTTCGAGAGAAATACAGCAGTCACTGTCAGAAACCACAACCAGTTCATGGTTGTCAGCGTTTCAACATCTAATCTGTGCTAGATTCCTTCTGAGGCTTATCTTTGCAAAGCTGTTTCTGGTGGTTACAGGATAAAAAGCAAGTACTTGGTGAAAATCAACGTGGTACATCTGATTCTAACTTTTTGGGGGGGGCGATACAGTGTTCTCCCTTACCTCCCCCACACTCCATGACTACATAATTCTGGTTATTTAAGATAGAATAAATTTATTTTTTCTTTCAATGTATGCAAAAAAAAATTTTTTTTTCCAAATGACCACTGAGCTGTGAGAACATAAATATTTGCAAGTTGTTTGGAGCTAGCTGCTTAATAAGCAAAACTATTAGGCATTTCTTTTTGGTCTCTGGGCATCATGAAAAAATTACCTAAATACTAATGGCACTGGAAGCCGACACTGGGAATTACTGGGCATTTCACTTCAACTCTCTGGGCCTCCATCTCCTAAGTATAAATTGGGGATGATAACAATATATCATAATGTTGCTGAAAGGATGCATTAAGGGGGGATACATGTAGTACCTAGAGTAGCCCTGTACAGAAAAACTGACTTATGCTGTGCTTACGTAGAGAGGCCAAATCAGTAGCTGGCAAGATTATAGAGAAAATGTCCAAAATGCAGCTGAGAACCAGTTTCTAACATTCTGTCCTTTATTAATAACATACCTGCCACATATCAAGTGCTTTGAAATACATGACCAAGAGCACTGGCCTAGTAGGCAGAAGGCATTGAATCGAAGTTCAGCTTTGCAATCTTCCATCTCCCTAAGCCTCAGGTTCCACACTGGGTACTCTGATGTAGGGGGGACTCTTTCCGCAGGTGTGCAAGCACCAAAACACTGGGGGGAGGAGGGGACGAGGGGACGGCCTCCTGCACATACACAGCGCAAACAGCAGGAAGTGGGTGATTAATATTGTGCAACTGATGTGCTAATGACAAACCATCTTCTTCAGCTTGTTGCTACAAATTCTCCCAAGCTCAAAAGGCCACACTCTGAAAGGCTAAGTCTCTCGGCTTAGTCTGAGTTGAAGGTAATTAAGCGCGACAGAAATACAAAACGACACGCTTTCAACTGATTCAGACCTTTCACTAAATTAGACCATCTCAGAATGTGTTGGAATAGTGAGGTTTTGCCAGCTGTATAATCAGTTCTGTATTCAATTCCTTCAATAAAGATGTGTTGATAAGCCAACCTACTGTTTTAAAAATGTAGTTTTCTCTTCAAAAAATAATAATAAAGTTTTCCTTTAAAAAATATCTCAGTTCTCATCAGATCAAATTTCCTTTGCCTTTTGCCTCTAGGGTTGCTAGGGATTCTGATTTTTTTTTTTAGTACTGAATTATTCTTTTATTAGATAGTCATTGAAATCGACCTCATTCCCATTGAGGGGTGATTATGGGCACAGAAAACGCATTCATTCCTTCTACAAGGCTGGTGGCTGACAGACGCGATTCTGCTGGTAGCACATCCGTGGAAATGTGTTTCATAAAAAGGAGCACTAAGATTGTTATAAAGCTGATTTTGGCGTGTTTTCCTAAATTAAAATATATAGATATATGAAAGAATGGTTTCTCTCAGATAAAGTGCTCTACGTGAAGAGATAAGACTTGGAGGTCTAAACTCCCCTTGCACACCACACACCACCCCACAACGGTGTCACTCCCTGACCTCACCCTAATGTTCCCCAGGCCACTCAGGTCTGTCTCCAGCCTGGATTAGGAAGCTGACTACGCACGGTCCCAGATCTATGCGTGGGTACGTAGCATTCAGACATTGTAACCTAAGAATGTTTAGATTCACTCAACGAAACAGTTATCTTTTTTAAACTCACCTTACCTCATCCTTGAGAAGGACCCCATGTTCACGGACACCTCACTTGGGGGAGAAGGTGCGAACAGCACTATTAGGAATTCTATTTAAACGACGGCGGGAGTCTAGAGGCCACGCATGCGTGGATCAGCGAACTACAAGTCCCACCATGCCTTGCCCCTCCCCCCGTATCCCTTTCTGGGAGTGGGACGTGCCCAGTGATCTTCCTGCGGTTATGTACGTTAACGTGGGCCTAGAATTAAGGGAAGTGTACCCGGCTGGTTCGGTGAACCCTCCCCACCTGCCCATTCTTCTGTGGTTTTGTTTCTAAATAAACCATTTGTTGTTTAAATCATTGTTTTTGTGGACTTACGTCACAAAAGGAAGACCTCCTACTGCTAGAGAGAAATCCTAGAGCATCCTTCCCACATGGCTGCTCAAGGCAGATGGCCCAGGTTCAAATCCTGTCTCTGCCACTTACTAGCTGTGTGCCTTTAAACAAATCACTTAATTTGTCTGTGTTGTGCTTTTTTTTTTTCTGACTTGCCAAATAGAAATGAGAATGAAATGACTTGATATTTATAGTCTTGGGTTAGGGGCTGGCATACATGATTTGATGAAAGCCAGCCCATGGCATTTTGTCTTCTTTCTGGCCAACAGAGGCCTCTTCCATTCCCAGCTGGACCTTAGGATGGGCTACTTCCCTGGTGAGCTCCTTTCTCACTAGCTTTTAAGTTACTCCTGCCTTCACTACACAATGGACTTTGACATTACTCAGTAACCCTGATTTGTTGCAGTCTGTCCTCTTGTTTTCTGCACAGAAACTGTTTCAGACATAGCTCTCCCATCAAACCTCTGACCTTCACTCACAGCCATCTCTCCTATACTGCAGTAAAAATAATGCCATTGAGGCAGCAGCTCTCCTGCCCACCTGTGACCACGCAGGCATTTGTCTTCACCAACCTTCTCCCTTTGCAAAGCAGCAGAGGCAGCTCACCCCCAAAGACTGCCCACCTATGACTATGTAGGCTTCCCTTCTAATGAACCTGTCCCTTTCAGGGCACCTCTTTCTGCATGCTTATATCTGTGCAAGCATCCTTGACTTCCCTTCCCTTCCCTTTTTATAACAAACCTGCCCTTTTGAATATAGAAAGAAGGAAAGGAGGGAGGGAGGGTAGGAGGGAAGGAGGGAGGGAGGGAGGGAGGGAGGGAGGAAGGAAGGAAGGAAGGAAGATAATGCCATCAAACAGTGGAGAAGGGCCCATCCTCTTGCCATCTAAGGCTGCTTCTCTCCCAGTGGGACCTGACAGTGTGGTTGCGAAGGTTGTGCACTGCACAAGTGAACCTAGCCAAGGTGCCAATAGGAACTGAAATCCAACCCATCATTGCTTTCCAAGTCCTATTCCTTGGCATGAAATGCCCAGACATTTGTGCCATTTCTAATTCATTCATCCAGTGGCCCATTTTTCAAATTTGAACAAAAAGTATCTTCTACACAAGTTTTGATCCCTGAGCTCAATACTTCAGATGCCTCTGCTCTTCCAGAGCCCTGTCTCACTCAATCACTTATTTATTAGCCTCTCCTCCTCTACCAGGTTCTACCAAAGATTCCAGAGCTGTCTGGGCAGAGGATAATGTTAAAGAAAATTGAGCAACACTTAGAAATGGGTAAAGAAATGACTGTGTTCTCCAGGGAGTTGCCCCCATCAGTACCGGATTCTGTAGGAACTGTGCTGTCCAATAGGGTAGCATTTAGCCACTGAGCATCTGAAATGTGACTAATTATGGGTTCCTATGAGTTGTCCACTCATGGGCAACTGTGACCTATTTGCTATCTGTAAATCACAGCAGAGCATTCCTTGTCTACGGAGTACAGCCCGTATCACGAAGCAGGCCTGGGAATGCCTAGCCGCCATTGACCGGATTACGTGACTATCTCCATGGCGGTCTCAGGATAACTCTGCCTGTGAGAACATCATACTTTGCTGAAGGAAATGTATGGTCACGATGTCCCCTTCCCTGTCACTCATAAAACTTTGTCCCCCATTCCTCCGGACCTTATTCCTCATACTATTGTCGCATGATCAGCTTTTACTAGCCTGTATGATTTCAGTAAATGGCACAGAGTCTTGCCTTGCAAACCTCCTCCAAAACTGTTATGTCTGTCATTGCGTTCCCGCCGCAAAGCAGCAATAAAGTTCCTGTCACAACAGCTAATCCAAACTGAGATGTGTTAGAAGTGTAGAACACTACTGGACTTCAAGAATTAACAAGAAAAAAGGATGTCAAATATCTCATTAATAATGTCTAGATTACAAGTTGTATTAGTTTACTAAGGTTGCCATAAGCATGGCACAAACTGAGTGGTTTAAAACAATGGAAATATTCCTCACACTTCTGGAGGTTAGAAGTCCAAATCAAGGTGTCATCAGAACCTCTGAAACCCACAGGGGAAATCCCTTCCTTGCCTTCTTTCCAATTTATGCAGTGGTCCCTATTCCTTAGTTTTGCTTGGTTTGGAGGGCATCACTCCTGTCTCTGCCTTTGTCATCATGTGGCATCCTCTTCTCTTATAAAGACACCAGTCATATTGATTGGAGGGCTCACGCTATTTCAGTGTAACTTCATCTTAATACAGACATGTGCTGTTTAACAAGGGTAGGTTCTGAGAAACACATCATTAGACGATTCTGTCATTATGCCAATGTCACACATGTAGTTACACCAACCTAGATGGTACAGACTCAATCAATAGGGTGAACCTACCACCACACCCCTTGGCTGTATATAGGGGCCACTGTCCTACATGCAGTCTATTAATTGCCCAAAGCATTGTTATGTGGTGTATGACTATAATATCTTCTGCAAGGAAACTATTTCCAAACAAGGTCACATACTGAGGCACGAGGGTGTTAGAACTTCAGCATGTTATTTTGAGGGAGATGAAATACCATCCATAACTCAAGTTTAAGTCATACTGTTTTGAGTACATTGAGGCAAAGTCAATAAAATGTGTAAATGCAAATGTAGTTTACTTTTTAGGCTCACCTTGTCCTTTTCTAAGACAACACTGCATTGCCCTTAGGGTATGCACTGCAGATCAATTTGCTATTTACTATTGATTACATTACTTTAAAACTCTGAAAGTGTAGATGTTAACTACAGAAAACCAACACTGTGATCTATTTTATCCTGTAGAGATGTAAATGAAATGATAAGAACCCAAAGCTTATAGATTTCTTTTAAATATACTTTGGCAATCTTAGTCCAACAGTCTTTCTTTTAAGTGATTATAAATATTCCTGTCTCTCCTCTACTTTTTAGAACTCTCCTTACCATCTTGCTGGTTCCCTCATTAAGAAGTTAATTACATCTTTGACACATGCTCACTTTCTGGAAAGTTATGTTTTCAACATTTTGGAAATTATACTTCCCAAGACAATGGAGCCTGCATGGATGCTCTTTTCTTCTCATTCCCATTCCAGGATATGCTCTTTTCTTTCTTTTTTTTTTAAGATTTATTTATTTAGGCATACAAGCTGGGGTACAGGACAGAGGCATGGGGCAGTGAGAGGATTCACCAGAGACAGAGTGGGGAGCAGAACTGGCAGATAGACGGAAACATACTGCTAAGGGGAGCAGCAGGAGAGGCAGGAGAGGTCTGCCGCGCCATGTGGGAATCTCCTAGGCCGGGCATTGAACTCTTGTCCCCGCTGCCGACAGCTCTACAGCGCAGTGCTTAACAGCTGTGCCACCAGGGAGGCCCGGATATGCCCTGTTCTGAGCAAGAGCCAGTCCCCGAAAAAATCATCACTGTGTGGTTCCCTCCCTCTTGGGCAATTAACTAGTCAGCAATGCAGGGGTAGCCAAAAGCAGCCATTCCAAGGAAAAGCTGGGCTTTCCAGAGCTGTAGACCCTGCATGAGTGGCTGGCCCTTTGTGAACTTTGAAAGGCCAGGAAGTTTCTGACTTAGCCTGAGTTACTCACCATCAAATATGGGAGAGTAAAGAGAGACCAGAGGGAAGAGAGAAGCCTCCATTGGATGCCATGGCAGGGAGCTGACAGCCACCCAGAATTCCACAGGTCCTCAGGTTGAGAGATGCTTTTCCTCTGCCCATTTTGAAGGACACCTCTCTGCCAGATCTAAACACCAACAAGCAGACTGCAAAAGATAACAACCCCACAGGGAGACCTCAGAGGAAGATGAGGCAGAACAATCAAACCAAAAGTCCACCAAACAGAAGTGTATCTGGAAGAGACCAATTAACACTTGAATTAAGAAACTAATAACTGGCTAGAAGGAGAGTCGAGTCTATCACAAAAAGAACTTCAGTATTCTGGTTTCTCTTCAGATCGTATAAATCCTTCACCTTTTCCAAAAAGAACTTCGGAAGCTCCAAAACAGGAACTTTAAACCTAAAGAGAGAGAGAGAGAGAGAATGAGAAAACCCAGTAGGTGAATCAAAAGAAATGATATCAGGGCCTCCCTGATGGAGCAAAGGGTGAGGTCGCAGCACTATGAAGCTATCCAGAGCCACTGCAGCACAAGTTCGATACCCGGCCAGGGAGCTTTCCACAGGGTGCAGCACACCTCTCCTGCCTTACTCGCTGCTCCCCTTCGCGGTGTGTTTCAGTGGATCTGCCTGTTCTGCTCCCCATTCTGTCTCTGGTGAATCCTCTCACCTCAACCCACACCTCTGGCCTACACCCCAGATCTTCTATGCATAAACAAATAAATCTTAAAAAAAAAAAGTGGGGCCTCCCTGGTGGTGCAGCAGTTAAGCACTGCGCTGTGGAGCTGTCAGCAGTGGGGACGCGAGTTCGATGCCCGGCCAGGGAAATTCCCACATGGCGCGGCAGACCTCTCCTGCCTCGCCCGCTGCTCCCCTCAGCAGTGTATTTCTGTCAATCTGCCTGTTCTGCTCCCCACTCTGTCTCTGGTAAACCCTCTCGCCGCCCCACGCCTCTGGCCTATACCCCAGCTTGTATGCATAAATAAATAAATCTTTAAAAAAAAAAAAGGATGTCATAGTTGAGCCCTGAATCAGTAATCTGGAAGAGCAAGTGTAAGAACTATCTTAAAACTTAGAGGGAAAAATCACAAAGGAAAAGATAAAAGATTTAGAGGAAAGATCCAGGAATCCTAATATGAAAAGAATAGAAGTTCCAGATGGAGACAAAGATCAGTGTAGGAAGAGGCAATAATTAAACTCATTGCTAGAAGAAAAGTTTCCTGAAGAAAAGAAAGATCTGATAACTATTCAGTCCATGAAGACAAAAGGACCATTTGATTAAGAAATTATTCCCATAGTAAGATGGAAAAAGACACTCAGAGACATGCAAGAACACAAAGGTGAACCAACAGATAGATGACAATGTGTGTGGGCTCCTCGGTGGCTGCTGCTTCATTCACGTCTACCCTCTACCCTCCAGATTCCCCACTAAAAAAAAAAAAAAAAAACTTTTATGGCTTATCCTAAGGAGAAATATTGCAGTCATGGAATTTGTGGAGTGTAGTTCAGTCAAGTTCGCACATTTCAAAGCCACTCCAGCCAGCTTTTAGGTAGGGTTAAAGGAACTGAACAGGTATTGCTTGCCCCATCCCCTCGGGGTGGCTTCCAGTCAATGTCCAGGCTAGGCAGTGGTACAGGTTTGGCCATTCCTGCCTAACAGGGGACTCCTTTCATGGGTGATTGTTGCTTCAGCACGCCCCTGTCCCGCTGGCGGGCGGCTGATCCCGTGATATGATGGATCCCCTCCAGACCTTGCTTCCCCCCATTTCCTTTCACAGGTGTTACTCCACAATGAATTTTTTCTACTGAGATGAAGCTGCATCTTAGAAATTCTAATCCATATATAAATAATTTAAGGCAAAAACTCCAAGGAAAATATGCTTTCAAATAATGCACAAATAAGAAATTTCAAAAGATGAATTCTAGACTAGAATTAATAAGTACAATATCTGGTATTTTTTAAGGTTCATTTGTTAAGTTTAACAAAGGATTGGAAGTGATAGAAAAACCAATAAACTTGAATTAGGTCTCCAGAAGAACAGAATCTAGAATCTGAAGAAATAATCTTTGAAAATTTTAACAAAATTCTTTTTGTTAAAAAAAAAATTGTGGAGCAGTACCAAAGCCTTAGCATAGGTGTAAGTGGAGTCCCAGAAGGCAAGGAGAAAATGGGATAAAGTTTGTTGAAGAAATAGTGGCCAACTTTTCACATTTTGATTTACAAATTCAAGTTCAGCAAACCCCAAGCAGGAAAAAAAATACGAAGAAACCACTTATCCATACATCATGCCAAACTGCTAAAAACCAAAGATAAAGAAAATGTTGTAAGAGGAGCCAGGGGAAAATGACACATTGCATTCTGGGGAACTATGATTTGAATGACTTCTGACTTCACATCAGAAGTAATAGAGATAAAAAAAAAAAAAAACAATAGCATAACATGTTTAGAGTGATAAAACAAAAAAGTGTCAGCACAGAGTTCTAAATTCTACTACAATATATTTCAAAATTGAATGCACTGCTGTATAAGAAGCTACTGCAAACTAAGTGGCGTAAAAACAGCATACATCTGTCGTCACACAGTGGATCAGGAGTCAAAGGATGACATAGCTGGGTCCTTTGCAAGCCTGCCCAAAGGGGTCTGCCTGGGCTCAGGTCTCTAGAAGTTCAACAAACAGCAAGGGAGCTTCTTCCAGGCTCACGCGGTTGGTAGAATTCATTTCTGTGAGTCCCTAAGATCGAGACTGTTCTCAACTCCTAGGTGCTGCCTGCAACTTTTGCACTACGGATCCCAATTTCTTCATGGCTTCCTGCTTGCAGAGTCAACAAATGAAAGAGAAAACCCAGAGCCAGCTAGCATGGTAGAGTTTTTATAATAGACTTTTATAATAGTTATGGGCACAGGGTCCCTCACCTTTGCCATAGTCTGTTAGTTAGAAGCCAGTCATAGGCCTTACCCACATTCAAAAAGTGCAGGTTACATAAAGGCCAGAAGGTACAGGACATTGAGAATCATCTCAGAGTGTCCACCACAACACAGGTGAAATAAGAACATTCTCAAATGAATGGAAACAGAATTCATTGTTAGCAGACCTGCACTACAAGGAACCTAAAGCGAAGTTCAAGTGAAGAAAGAAGGCATAGATGGAAAATCAAATCTTCCAAAAGGAATAAAAATTCCTGGAAATATTTAATATGTAAGTAAATATAAAATGCTATATTCCTAATTCCTAAGAGTGCATCTGACTAAAGTAAAAATTGTAATATTGTATTGTAGAGTTTATAAAGTATGGAGAAATTATATATTTAAGTATAGCATAAAAGTACATTCGAGTCTCAATAAAATTAAATTGAAACTTCTTTCCCATCTTGCAAGATGGTGGGTGAAAAAGCCAAGAAGCCAGCTGCTCCAGAGAAGAAACCTGAAGTCAGGAATGAAAGAGAAGACAGCCTTAAAAACCCTAGAGACAGGGTCCTCCCTGGTGGCCTGGGGGTTAAGTCTCAGCCATCACCGCTAAGGCCTGAGTCCCATCCTAAGCCGGGGAACTAACCCACATATATCACCTGCTGCTCTGCGTGTTATGCTCCTTTCTCTGTCTCTGGTGAATTCTCACACTCCCTCCCCTTACCCCTCACCTCTGACCTACACCTTAGTTCTTCTGCCAGGTGGGAAATCCTAAAGACATTAAAAGAACAATAACAATATTATAAATAGCTTTGTGCTAAAAATTACTTAGACAACTTAGATTAAAAAGACAAAATTCCTGAAAAATAACTTATCAAAAGTGATATAAAATAAAATAGAAAATTTAAATATGGATATTTAAATTGTTGGAAGAGAAACATTCCCACATACCTACACACTCACAAAAAAGCCTTCACACAAAAAACTTCATGTGGTTTCACAAACTAATTTTATGAAGGAGGAATTCACTCCTATTTTTAAATTTGAAAAAGAAAAAAGAGAATACTTGTCAAACTCATTTTATAAGACCAACATAACTCTGATGACAAACTTGAAATTACTGAAAAAAAAAATTCCAGACTAATATTTTTCATAAAATATTAGCCAATAGACTCCAACAACATATAAGAAGCAAAATGTATCACAACCAAACCTGGTTTGATATCTGAGTTTGATATAATTTACAGAAACCCAATCTATGTAACTAACCATATGAATAGACTAGAAAGAATAATGAAATGCTCATTTAAATAGATGCAGGAAAACAATATGAAAACTAAATAAATCGACAGTAATTTGTTTAAAAAAAAAAAAGCTTGCTGTATGGCGATTCCTCAGACTGCTAAACATGGAGCTTCCATACGACCCAGCAATCCCACTTTTGGGAATTTACCCAAAGGATACAAAAACACTAATCCGAAAGGATACATGCACCCGTATGTTCATTGCGGCACTGTTCACAATAGCAAAGGTATGGAAGCAACCCAGATGTCCAAAAATAGATGATTGGATCCAGA
>PVIJ01002838.1:0-65007 GCA_004024925.1 Scalopus aquaticus | reverse complement strand
CTATGGAAAGAAGATAAACACATGCAATTTGCAGCGACATGGATGGAATTAGAGGGGATCATACTCAGTGAAATAAGCCAGAAAGAAAGAGAAAAATATCGAATGGTTTCACTTATAACAGGACTATAGGGAGGCCGGGTGGGAGAGAGACAATCAGTGGGGGTGGGGGGAGGAGAGAGGTGGAGGGAGGGAAGGAAAAGGGCACAAAATGGAATAGAAAAGAACACAAGGGACCATGGAGATGGATCACGGGTGAATTGGTGGTGGGCTACCCAAGGGGAATACAAAATGTAAAAGACATAAATAACAATAAAAATATATATTAAAAAAAAAAGCTTGGCAGCAAACTAGAATTGAAAGAAAACTTTAAGTAATCCCATCTTCAAAAAACCTTCAAATAACCTATAGTTAACATTCTACTTCCTAGTTAAATGTTAAATAGTTAAATATCCCCTCTAAGATTAGAAAGAAGAAAGTGTATCCAATTTCACTGTTGCTATTCAACACTGTACCAGAAGGTCTAGCCAGTAAAGTAAGGCAAAAAATAGAAGTAAAAGGTGTACATATTAGAAAGGAAGAAATAAAACTGTCTTTATTTCACAGATGATATGTTTATTTACATAGAAAATTTTAAGGAATCTACAAAACTACTATTGGAACTAATAAGTAAATTAGAAGACTTGTAGGTAAAAGGGCAACATGCAAAAATCAATTGTGTTTTTACATTCTAGCAGTGAGAAAATGGAAAGGGAAATTAGAAGAACAATTTCATTTACTGTACTGTCACGAAAACATGAAATCCTCAGGAAGAGATTTAACAAACGACATTACCTCTACGTTAAAAACCACAAAACATTACTGAGAGAAATTAAAGAAGACCTAGATAAATGGAGAGCTACACTAAACTTATTGACTGAAATGCACATTGTTTTTAAGACATCAGTCATTTTACATTTAATGCTTTCCCAACCATAATCCAATCAGTCCATTTTGTAGAACTTGGCAAACTGCTTCTAACAGTTATGTAGAAATACATAGGACTAGAAATATCCAAAGCAATCTTGAAAAATGACAAATTTGGAGTACTAGCACAATCTGACAAAGCCTGACTTTGAAGCTACAGTAATTAAACTCTTGGAGCACAGGCATAGAATAAACAAATAGAACAATGAAGCAGAAGAGAGAGCCCAGAAATACATTCTGATCATAGGGTTGTTTGATTTTTGTTGAAGACACCAAAGCAATCCAATGAAGAAAGGAAATGTGATTCTGGGACAATTGGCCCTCAACACTTACCTCTTCACAACATGTACAAAAGTCAGATCAGTGTAGATCTGAATCCAATCATAAAAGTTAAAATGACAGAACTTCTAAAAGAAAATGTAGGAGACTTTCTTCTCAAATTAGAGACTGGTTTTCTTAGGCAGGAGTTAGAAAGCAATATTATGTTAAAAATCCAAAGGAACAATCATAAAAGAAAAGACTTATGTTAGCCTTACCAAAAATTAAAACCACCCATCAGAAGACATCTTTAAGAAAATTAATGTGCAGACAGCGGGCCCAGCTTGGCCCATGGATCTATCTCTTGCTCCAAACGAGTCTGGAAGGCACAGACCCTGGATCTCCCTTTCTCCCAGCCTCTGACCAGCCTCCACCTTTTTTCCAGTTGCAGTCTGTTGGCCATTGTCCTCCTCTGGGACCAGCCAACACCACTTCTTTTTTTTTTTTCAATATTTATTTTTTATTTATACATACAAGCTGGGGTACAGGCCAGAGGCGTGGGGCGGCGAGAAGGTTCACCAGAGACAGAGTGGGGAGCAGAACAGGCAGATCAGAAATACACTGCTGAGGGGAGCAGCGGGCGAGGCAGGAGAGGTCTGCTGTGCCATGTGGGATTCTCCCTGGCCAGGCGTCAAACTCAAGTCACTGCTGCTGACAGCTCCACAGCGCAGCGCTTAACAGCTGCGCCACCGGGGAGGCCCCAACACCACTTCTTGAGCCTAATTCCTTGTTGCCAGTCAACCATGAGCTGCCACATTGGTCAGACCTATCCCAAGGTGGAGACCACCGAGGAGCTGACGCTGTAGCTGCAAGCCTCGGCACCGACCTCTGTCTGGGCTTCTATTCCCACCACAACAGTGTGGTTCTGGAGGCTCCCCCAAAGCAAGACTAGGAGCCTCTGGAGCCCATGAGCCTTTGGGGTGCAAATGGATTCTCCTTGATGTCCGGAGCTTCTGCCTGAGCCTCTCTCTGTAGCCACTAAGAAGCATTTGTACCGAATGGAAATAATAACACTTTTTGTAGCAAAAAAATTTATTAAAAAGGAAAGAGAAGGAGGGAAGGAGAGTTTGGGGTAGGAGTATAAGAGTGGGACAGGAAGAAAATGGGTGAAAAGAGAAAATGAATATGCAGTACTCAGAGTGGGGAAAAAAGTATACAGGCTATATATCTGACAAATGATCATTATTCAAGAGTACATTTTCAAAAACTCAATATTTTTTAAATGGTGAAATATTTTTGTAAACACTTGGCAATATAAAATAGGTGAGTGAACCGTATGCAAATGAAAAAGCACTCAATGTCATTGTCATCAGGGAAAAGCAAATTAAAATCATGAGATGCCTCTACATGCCACTAAAATGGCTACATTTAAAGACTAACAACAAGGGTTTTCCTGGTGGTGCAGGGGTTAAAGTCTCAGCACTATGAAGCTATCACCAGCCACTGAGGCATGAGTTCGATCCCTGGTCAGGGAGCTGACCCACATGATACAGCAGACCTCTCCTGACTTGCCCACTGCTCCCCTCAGCTGTGTATTCCAATCTGCCTGTTCTGCTCCCCACTCTGCCTCCGGTGAATCCTCTCACCCCCCAGCCCCCACACCTCTGGCCTGCACCCCAGCTCTTATGTACATAAATAAAAAAAATAAATCTTTAAAAAAAAAAAAAGACTAACATCACCAGTTCTTGTGAAGAATGTAGTATGACCAGAATTCAGACTGCATGGAGGGGTGTATAAAATGGTACAATTATTTCTGAAAAAGATCTGTCAGTGTCTCATAAAGCTACACATACACCTATCCTATGACCAGTTTCCCCCTCCTAAGCATTCACCCAAGAGAAAGGAAAGGATATGTGTACTAAAAGACTTGTACACAATGTTCACAGCAGCCTTGTTCATCATAATCAAAAGTTGTAAACAGTTCAGAATAATGGATAAACACACTGCTATATTCATAAAATGAAATACTGCTGAGCAGAACATGAATAAATCTCAAAAAGATTATGCAGAGTGAGAGAAACCTTACTAAAAAGTATTTATACTATGTGATTTCATTTACAGGAAATTCTAGAACAGACAAAACTAATAGGTCATGAAAAAAATCAGAACAGTGGTTGTTTCTAGGGAGTGAGATAGCTATTGATTGGGAGAGGGTGTAAGGCAACTTTCTGAGGTTCACAGTGGTAGTCTATAACTTAATTGGGGGCCTCCCTGGTGGCGCAAAGGGTTAAGTCTCAGCACTATGAAAGTATTGCAGCCCCTACAGCACAAGCTCGATCCCAGGCCAGGGAGCTGACCCACATGGCGCAGCAGACCTCTCCTGCTGCTCAGCTGTGTATTTCAGTAGATCTGCCTGTTCTGCTCCCCACTTTGTCTCTGGTGAATCCTTTCACACACACACCCACAAAACCTCTGGCCTACACCCCAGCTCTAGTATGCATAAATAAATCTTTAAAAATATTGGGATTTGGGCTACCTAAGTAAATGCATTTGTTGGAATGTAACTGTGTAGTCCCTAAGAAAAGGGAAGGTTCTAGGTTCCCTGCCCCACCCTAAATAAGGGTGGAGCTGGGCAGGGAGGTAAGCTAGAAAGGGCTTGGGAAAAGGACTGAAAAGAAAAACAGCAGAGAGAGATGAAGACCTGGAGGAGGTGTTACAGGACAGCCCCGATATAAATGGGGTGCCTGTCTGTGGATTCTCACCCGTGCGCTTAAAGGGACTTATAAGGCTCAACTGCAGACACACGCAATAAAATTAATAAAAGGGTTTATTTACAAAAAGGGAAGGGGAAAAGATAAAGAATAAATTGGTGAATGTGTCCTACCAGTTCTGCTGAGCTGAAATCTTAATGGCACACTCGAAAACCTGGCAATCCACAACCACAAGCATTTGCCCCCCTCCAAGCTCACAGGTCTGGTTTTTAAATCCCAAAACCATTGCTTAACTCCACCCTCAGTCCTCAGCATCCTTCCTTTGGTGATGAAGGCATTCTGGGATTCGTAGTCCTAGGTGTCTTGGATCTCTCTGGCTTGAGGTGGGGGTGGGGTCCTGGGACACTCCCCTTTCCTAAGGACCACCCTCTTACAGAGGCACATGGAGCAGAGAGACATGGAAAGAAGAAACTCCACTTGCTGTGTGCCAGGGACTTGTGGGACATGGAAAGAGACACTTAAAAGAAACAGAGACATGGGGAGGCTGACAATAGCAGACTTTATCTTGGCTTGGGTTTTGATTTTGTTCCTTTTCTTCCAGACTAGCCTGGCCCCTTCTGCCCAGAGAAGCAGAGATCCTTCTAAACCACGAATCTGTCCCCTTCGTTTCCATGCTTACAACTCTCTAAGGGTTTTCCTTTGTTCTTAAGACAAAGCCTTAATCAGAATAATTAAATATACCTCATCTCCTTGCCTATCTTCACCCTGTACCTGAGGGGGGTGGTTACTGTGGACCAGACTGAAGGTCTAGGCCACTGAGCTGGTATATGGCACAGACTGAGGAGCGAGGACATTTGGCAAAGGGAAACTTCTGCCAGGTGGCTGAAGAAATAAAGGGCGGAGGCTGCTCCCCTGGGGTGCCCTCTCTCTCTCTCTGCTCCCTGGCTTCTGTCACTCTCCAGAGGTTAGGACCCCAGGGGAGAAAATCCTGGAGAGGGCACAGGGGGGGTCTTCTTTAGCTTTAGGGAAGAGGTTTTGTTCTGGTCTCCTTAGCATCTTCCATTTTGACTGCATAGCTCAGGGTAGGGGCACGGAAACAGCCTAGAGGGTCTCCTTGCAAGAACCCACCCTCTGTACAAGCATGGAGCAGGCTGGACACAGAACTATTTAATCAAGTTTTATAGAGCACACATTACACCTTCCCCCTCAGCTGTGAGCTCCCAAGCTGGAAAATGGGCCTAAAGAAGCTGAAAAAACCGAAGCACAGATGATGTTTGATGAGCTGTCAGGTCCAGGGAGCAGGGTCCTTGGGTAATCATTTTCCTGTGTCCATGTTTTTTTAATGTCAATTTTTTTAATGTTAACATTGTTGTTCATTTTTGTTTTTTTGTTTTTGTTTTTTTTTTTCATACAAGCTGGGGTACAGGCCAGAGGCGTGGGGCGGCGAGAGGGTTCACCAGAGACAGAGCGGGCAGCAGAACAGGCAGATCAGAAACACACTGCTGAGGGGAGCAGTGGGCGAGGCAGGAGAGGTCTGCCGCACCATGTGGGATTCTCCCCTGGCTGGGCGTCGAACTCGCGTCGCCGCTGCCGACAGCTCCACAGCCCAGCGCTCAACCGCTGCGCCACCGGGGAGGCCCCTGTTGTTCATTTTTGTACAATATTTGATTTCTCCCTGCAGGTGTAATCCCGAAAATCTCCCATCACCACATTACCCATGAAGTTGCCACAGCCCCTTGTACTCTTCTCTCCCCTGTCTTGACTCCTTTCTCCTTCCCCTGCTGTATGTCTCAGATCTACAATTTACTCAGTGATGTAGGTCAGAAGGGAAAAGAAAAATATCTGATGGTTTCACTCATAGGAGGAATATAGGGAAACCAAACAAAGGGTCAGAGAATAAAAAAAGAAAAACTGTGGGTTACATGGGAGAAAAGTTTCACCAGAGTTCCCCTTTCAGCAGTCCTGGGGGAGTTTCCCAAAGAGACAAAGATGTTTGCTTATATCCAAAGTCTTTGGCTCATCAGGACAGAAGACACTTGCAAAGACTCTGGCAGGCAGAAAGAGCTGCATTAGTTAGGAAGGACCAGGCGTCCTTTTGTGTTCTGAAGTAATCTTTCTTTGGGGAGGGGCCCATTCCTTTGTGGAACTGTTATCTATTGTTAGATTAATTACTTCTAGGGTGTGACTATGTTGATTTGTAAGGATAGTGATTTTCTACTCCCTAGTGCCTCAATCTCCATAGCCCCACCTCTGGTCCACACCCATGGGTGTTGGCTTGGCACCTCATGACTACTGACAAGTTCCACATCCTTGTTTCCTGACCGGGAGTGACGACTTTTCATTTCTGTAGTTGGTTTAATGAAGATGTTAATCATTTCTACCCCCACCTCCAGATTCTGGTCTTGTAACCCCTCCATCCCAAGTTTTTTTACTCTAAAGCCTCCATTACTGAGAAGGGAGGGTGAGGTTGAAGGGGTCTCCCCCACTTAGAGGTGCCCCACCATGAGATGGCTGGACAGTGGCTTCATGGTTCACCTATGGTCTTGAGTGCTGCCCCCCCCCACCCACTGTGTGACCTTGACCTCTGTCCTGTGGATGAAGACCAGGAGGGAACCCTGAGCCTGGCAGAGGGGCGCAGGGGGTTACAGACTATGTGTGTACCCCCCGCCCTCCACGCTGGCCCTAGCTCTCCAGAAGGGTCCCAACTAGACAGTTTTCTTTAGAACACTGGCCTACTCTCTTTGGTAACTTCCACATTTACATATAAATTGCTACCTAATGGCTCTGCCCTCCTTTATCTTAGCTCCAGGTTCTAATGAGCTGGAAAAAATGATCCTGTGCAGAGGAATAATGAAGCTTCCAGGCTGAGCGAGGAGACCAGCGTGGTTCTTCCCCGCAGTGAGCAGTGAGCAGTGGGGAAAGCAAAGGGAGAGGGGGTCAGGATGTCCCCTTTCCACTGGGACACATGTCCCAAAGGAGGGGGACACATTTTTTTAATTGCAGTTGAAACATGGTGAAAAATCAAGCAAGAAAGTATGAAAAATCCATACACAGTTTGTAAAAAGTAAGTCATAATTCTATTTGTTCTGCCGGGTGTACACATGGCAAATTTTTTATCCAGACAGAAATGAAAAAGATGGACCAGGAGCGCCATCTGGAGTGAGATCTGTTGCTACCTCTGCACTCAAATTCAGAGATATCTGCAGACTTTGGGGAACAGGAAGACAAGTCACAAAGTCCCTTTTTCCCTCAACACACCACAGACACTCCCCCCGCTGCCCCCCGCCACATATACATCCACATACACACTTCTGGTCCTCTGGTCCCCTATAAGGCACTTTAAATACATTACTTTATTTAATTCCTCCAAGCTATGAGGTTGAGGTTCTGTTAGATATCGAAGACACTAATTCCTGCCCAGCTAAGTGATAGACTTGGCCTTCAAACCTAGGCCTGTCCAATTCTAAGGTCCAGGTTCTTTTTGCACCCTAGTACTGAATGTGTCCGCTAAAGCAGAAGTCTGTGGATAGAATTCAGGGGGGTTGTGGGTTAAAAGGAAGTTACATCTTTATTTTCTCCTGCTGTAGCAGGAAAGAGTTAAGAAGCAGAAAAGCCTCGGCAGAGAAAAGCCTTGGCAACAGGAGCAATAAGACACCCCCAGCTTGTAAATCACCTTTGCCCTGGCTAAAACTTGGTCCTCATACCGAGGACAAGAAGACCCCAGGCTGTACATCATACCCACTGATAAGACACCTGCCTGTGAGCAAAACTCCTCCCTTAAAGTTACTTTACTCCATTTCTGAGCAGTTTTGTATAAAAGCCCCCTGTTTCCTTTGTTCAAGGCCCAGGTTCTTTTGGAGATGAACTCCGCCTGGGACTGCTAGCGTAATAAACCTGTATTCACTGTGTTCCTGAGTGCGCCTTGCCTTTCTCATGTCAATTCCGCAACACTGCTTCTCCCTTCAAATCCAACATGGGCGATAAATCAGTAGCTGTGACTTTTCACCAGTAGAAATCACGTTTTCATATCGTATTATAGGTGTTGCTGATACCTTAAAGTGTCGTTAACGTCCATCGCTATTTCAAAACATCCATGGGTATTAGCCCTCCCACAAGATTTTTTTATTAAATGTGTAAATAAACAGCATTGGAGTGGCCAGGTAGCTCCCTGGAGGCAAAGCTCTGCTCTGCAGCATTTGCCGATTCCCTTGGTGTAAATATTTCTACCATTATCGGTTTCAAGGATGACTATGTTTAACAACCGTTTTTGCAAATTTCCTGAAAATTAAGCAATCAGTTTGGAAACAGGGACAAGATGGCTCATATGTCATTGGCACAGGAGTCAGTTGGCCAAGGTCT
The DNA here is from genome assembly GCA_004024925.1 of Scalopus aquaticus. NCBI lineage: Eukaryota > Metazoa > Chordata > Mammalia > Eulipotyphla > Talpidae > Scalopus > Scalopus aquaticus. The sequence continues at coordinate 56,716 of PVIJ01002838.1, read as the reverse complement.
GGCTCCCTCCCTATTTGCACCTCTTTCTTGAAACTCCTTGTGGTTTTCATATAATGGCATTAATAATAACATAATGGATTTTCAATATATCTATTAAATCCTTACTCTATGCCAGGCATCTTAATAAGCATTTAACATGACCTATATCACTTAATCTAGCAATGATCCTGTAAGGTAAATATTGAGGGGGTTCTCAACGGAAGGTTGGAGTAGAGCTGTGATTTTTACCCTCTGGGGCATTTAGTAGTGTCGGGAGATTTCTTGGTTATTGTTACAAGTGGATTAGCTGCTGTTGTCTCGTGGGTAGGTGCTGCCAAGCATCCTACAATGCACAGGATGCACATACAAAGAATTATCCAACCCACATGCCAGTAGGGCTGAGGCTGAAAAATCCTCTATTACTCTTTGTCCCATTCGCAAGACAGGGAAGTTGCACCTGCACAGATTAATTTACCAGGTTCTCAGAGCTATCACATATAAGTTCTCCATGAAGAACAGTTCTGACTCCCTGGTGAGAGACTTCCTCTCACCAGATGCAGGGAGAAGAGCTCACTAAGAAGAAGGCGACCTGCCGGAGTCCGCCTTGGCAACGTGAATGTTGTGGAGACTCAGACATTGCAGGTTAGAGGATCCAACCCCAGCTGTTTCTAAAGTGAGAATGGGACTTGGTCCCAAAAGGACTCCCAAGGTGAGTCAACCAGATGGCCCATTGGGCTGTGTGCAAAATTCACTCAAGGTAATAAAATGAAAAGAAGCGAGGAGGGATCTTCCCAGGTACTTATGTGCCTACTATGTGCCCCGCTACTCTAGATGCTGGGGTTGCATAGTAACCAAAACAAAACTGGCTTTTGGCCTCATGGAGGGCAACTTTTTATGGAGGGGACAGGAAAGGGTTAGAATCATTAGAGATTGTAATAGATATTAGGAAGGAAATGAGGTGTTGTAATAAATCATTTCAGGGGGACTTTCTTTAGAGCGGGTAGTCAAGGCTGACTCTCTTGCGATCAGGTGAGATGATAGTGTTGGGTTAATACCTAACACCCTGGAGCAGTCCCCAATCAATGATCCACGCCAGACAATACATAAATACCCCAGCTCCCTCACCCCTCAAACAGGGTCCTTGGATATGTGCGCAGTCCCAGTCCCCCAGAGTCCCCAGGTGAGGCTGTGCTCCACCCCAACAGTGCGACTGCCTTGGGGACACACCTCTAAGCTCTCTCCCTTCCCGTCTGACTCCCCTGACCTTCAACTGGCGTTTCCCACCCTAGATATAAACTTCACATACTTGAATTCACGTCTCAGGACCTGCTTCCAGAGGACCAGACCAGACCTTCCTTCCCGGACTCTCTTCTCTGAGGAAACCCTGAATGTGAGCACAGGTGAGTCTGAGTGTGCCACCAAGGAGAGAACCCTGGTCCCAGCACTCCTCCAGAGGAGAATGGGATGGGGGGTAAATGCCAGTCAGCCAGGAGGCCTGCATCTGAAATGGGCTCAGCTGTGTTTCTGTAATCTCTGCACTTTGAGGGGAAAAATAATTGTCAGATCCTTTCCTGGCCATTAATTCCTTTCAGCCGACACTGAGCCCCGGGGGCAAAAACGGATTGTCTGCAGTTATGGGTGGCCTGGCCCTGAATTCAGAACAGGAAAGGGAGTCTTTCTTTTCATAGACAACCACTCCTCCCTCCCTAGGTGTCCCCCCCACCCCAACACACACACACACACACACACACACACACACACACACACACACACACACACACTCCCAGAGCCCCAGAGGGAGCAGCCAGGGAAGGCTGTGCAGACTGGAGGGGACAGGAAATAGCCCTCAGTCCAGAGGGACGAGGGTCAAGGCCTGGGTTAAAAATCATGGGAGGGGCCTCCCTGGTGGCACAAGGGGTTAAGTCTCAGCACTCTGAAGCTATCCTCAGCCACTGCAGCATGAAGTGGTTCCCCGCCCAGGGAGCTGACCCACATGGCGCAGCAGACCTCTCCTGCCTCGCCTGCTGCTCCCCTCAGCACCGTATTTCCATCGATCCACTTATTCTGCTCCCCACTCTGTTGCTGGTGAATCTTCTCAATGCCCCACACCTCTGGCCTACACCTCAGCTTTTGTATGCATGAATAAATAAATCTTTTTTAAAAAATCATGGGAGGAAGGCACCTTATTCACATTTTCTGTTTGGAAAATATGTTTCCAGCACCACACATTTCCCCCACTCTCTCCACGAACACTGGTGACAGTTGTGTGAGGAGGTGTCATTACTAGGCCTGTCTCACAGGTGAAGACCTCGGGGAGGGGAAGGGTCTTTGCTATCTTTGCTAGTGAGATTCTCCCTGACCAGATGCCAGTCAAACTCCTCTGGAATCTCTTCCAGCGAGGCCCTAGTGTACCAAACTCACAGTTCCTTGCTTCTTTGAGAAATCAACCAAAAGGTAGAGGACCAACCATGCATCCAGACAAGGCTTACTGGACTTAGGTGGAGCACGAGGGAGGCAGCCCCCCCAAAAAAAGTCTCTGAAAGGAGCCAACGAAGGGCATGTAAGGGGGTGGATCTATCAGGGCTGGGCAGTGGGGAGCAGTGTCTTAGGGTGTTTTGGGCTGGACTATATTGGGCATGCACAAGTGGCTTCTGTGTTTCTGCAGACCTCAAGTCTCTGCAGCATCTAAGTCTCCACTGAAGGGTGTGCATTTTAGCATACTCATGGGGCCTGGGTCTCTAGGTCAGATTCTTTTACATCTGTGCATAGGGATCCTCAGACATTCCCCCCTTCCTAGCCATTAGTTAGGCTCTCACACCTTTAGTTGAGGTGTAGCTCCTAGGTCAGTCTCATGGGATAAGTTGTCTAAACAAGAAGTTGGGCAGTGGCCTGCCAGCTGGCGATTGCACCAGCCTGTTCAGATGGGACACTAGGCCGCCCCCTCCTACAGCCCATGGTTCAGCCCATCTGTTCAAGCCTTGGGCAACAACATCCTCCCAGCTTGCAATGCAATGATGGAATTAGCACTTATTAAATATTAATGAACAACATTTATTTAGTGCCCACTATGTGCTAGGCACTGTTCTAAATGCTTTACAATAAAGTCACTTTAAAAAATTCAGACACAACTCTTGGAGACAGGTGCTATTACTTTCTCCATTTTCCACACAAGGTAGACACAGAGCTGAGGCACAGAAAGGTTAAGAAATTTGTCCAAGTTCACACAGCTAGCAGATGATAGAGCTGGCAACAGAGCCCAAGCTATCTGACTCCAGAGACATGTTCTTCTTCCTTCCTAAGCAATCAACTGAGGCACATGAAAAACTTTAGTTTATGTGAATATGAACAGGGGATCTGAGGGTTGCCCCTAAACATCTGATAGACCCTTTTGTGGGAAGGATGCAGTGATCTGAACAGCCTCAGAGCACAACTAGAAACAATAGGTAGACAATCCAAGGGGGTGATATTTTACTTTCTATAAGAATATACCCACGGTGACAGATGTCCAACAATGATCTTTCCTGCCTAAGTGGTGAATTTTCCACCAGGGAAGATGTTCAAGTAAGGCTCAGAAAACCTCTGGATGAATAAGTGCTTGATAATTAGATTTGGTTTCAGGAACCTTCAAAGACCTGCTATCCCTGAGCTTCCTCCACGCAGGGATGAAGCAGTCCCTGGAACTTACCTATCACTGTAATCAAATTGATAACCACCAGATGGCGATAGAGCCTCATCTTCTGTACCAGGAGCGATTCTTAAGCCTACTGAAAAATAAAATCAAAACAAAAAATACTATAAGTGACCAACTCAAACAAACTGACATCATGGGCAAAAGGCAAAGACCATGAGTCAAGTCCTCGGTAGCACTTTCGTTCCCAGAGTCATGACTCCAAGTCAAGTACGTTAGCATTCTTTTTGAGACGGGCTATCCTTTAAAAAAATTTTTTCTATTGAAATACAACACTCATACAGCAAAGTGCACAAATCATAAGCATTCAGCTCAATGAGTTCTCACAAACAGAGAATACCTGTGTAAATAACAATAAAAAACAAAATACAACCAGGACCCCAAAGTCCCCTTTCCAGGGCCGGGGCCCCTGCATACGCTGACTGCTGACCCCACAGACAGATTTCACTCTTTTTCCAGTCTTATGTATATGGAGCCACAGAGCAGAGTCACTGTGTCCTACCTAGATGATCATATTCGTGGGAGCCACAGACCGTAGTCATCTCATGGTGTGAGGCGGGAATAACCCTCGAGTGATTTCTCCATGCTGTTGATGGGCAGCTGAGTGGTTTCTGTTCGAAGGACACACCTAGGCTGTCCTATATCCAGCAGGTGGCCTCGTGAGGAACACAGGCACCATTTCTGCTGCGTGTGGAATTGCTAGTTCGTGGAGCTGGACATGAGCTGCTTTCATCTGGCGTGGACATTTGCCCAGTTTTCCAAGTGGAGTACCCATTCCCGCTCCCACTGGCAATGTGGAAGGAGTCTGCAGGCTCCATGGCCATTCCAGAACGTTCGGTCTAGTGAGGTTTGGGTGAAGGAAGTGTGGGCTTCCCTGACTCCTGCTGAGCCCTGGGTGGGAGTGAGGGTGGGCGGTAAGAGAGGGTGAGCAGGAAGTAGGAAGCAGGAAGCAGGAAGCAGGAAGGGGAAGGCTTCATCCTATCCAGGCAGTGGATGTGAGGAGCCGTCTGCACACAGGTGTCCCTGGTGGACATCCTGACCTCGCCTGCTCTAGTCAATCAGCAGGAGGCCTTTGGCACTGGGCACTTTGCTGTGGACTGGAGATGGAACAGAAGAGACAGGCCACACCCCTGTTCTAGTGACCTCACGCTGGGGGTGGGCATTAGAGGCCCAGTAAAGAAATTTTTATAAAGAAAAAACAGAGGCAGTTCCCCGCCCACCCATGACTATACAGGTGCCTCTCTTTTTCTTTCTCCTTTTCCTAATAAACCTGTCCTTTTAAAATGTGAAAAAGAAAACAAAGTGAGAAGATGAGTGAGCAGGGAGCAGCATTATTTCTAATGGGTGGCTTCAGTGAGGTGTCCCCTCCCCCTGTTGGAGTGAGTTCTCAAAGGACAGGCGAGAGCTGGCAAGACAGAGTGGGGAGACAGAGTGGGGAGCAGAACAGGTGGATCTACTGAAATACACTGCTGAGGGGAGTAGCGAGCTGGACAGGAGAGGTCTGCTGCGCCATGTGGGTCAGCTAACTGGCTGGTTATTGAACTCGTGCTGCAGTGGCTCTGGATAGCTGCAGAGTGCTGCATCTTAACCCCTTGTGCCACCAGGGAGGCCCCAAGAGGAAGAATTTATAAAACACAGGCACTAGGGCCTCCCTGGTGGCACAAGGGGTTAAGTCTCAGCACTAGGAAGCTACTGGCAGCCACTGCAGCATGAGTTCTATCCCAGGCTAGGGAGCTGACCCTCATGGCGCAGCAGACCTCTCCTGTCTCACCTGCTGCTCCCCTCAGCAGTGTATTTCAGTAGATCCGCCTGTTCTGCTCCCTACTCTGTCTCTGGTGAATCTCTTCACGCCCCGCACCTCTAGCCTATACCCCAGCTTATCTGCATAAATAAATAAATCTTTTTTTAAAAAATAAATAAATTCTTCCTCTCGCCTATCAAATTTTTAGACATGAAGTGACTTGGCAAAGTGAACCACCTCCTTGAAATACTTTCCCTAGTTTTGTTAGCAGGAAGACTGAGGTGCACCCTGGGACTCCCCAAACCTGCATGCTCTAAATGGGTTCTGCCACCTACCACATACAGACAAACGCACTCTTAGTGTATAACACCTTCAACAGAAAAGGTCTTTAACAGAATCAGTGTGCAAAAGAGAAGAGACAAAAAATATATTAGTAGTTTCCCGATAAAACACCCAGTTACCCATCTTCTCGTGAGTAAATGCCCTAACACTGTTGATCCAAAGGGGGCCACTGAGGCCCAAAAGCTTACCACAAGTCTAAGGCACCACGTCCCTGGTTCAAGTCCAAAGCCAAGAAGTAAGTGTGACTTCTACACATGTCTGTCTGCTCCATGTGTCTTCTCCAACTCTTTTTTTTTTTAAGATTTATTATTTATTTATGCTTACAAGCTGGGGTGTAGGCCAGAGGTGTGGATTCACCAGAGACAGAGTAGGGAGCAGAACAGGCAGATTGACTGAAATACACTACTGAGGGGAGCAGCGGGTGAGGCAGGAGAGGTCTGCTGCGCCATGTGGGAAGCTCCCTGGTCAGGGATCGAACTCATGCTGCAGTGGCTGCCCATAGCTTCATAGTGCTGAAACTTAACCCCTTGCACCACCAGGGAGGCCCCTCTGCCAACTCTCCTTGACCTCTCCTTCCTTCCTTCTCCCAGTCTAACTTTTTGCTGCTCAGTTCCTCCTTTCCTTGGATGGAGCAGGGATCCTGGAACCTCAACTTTATTTATGCATACAAGAACTGGGGTGTAAGCCAGAGGTGTGGGGTGGTGAGAGGATTCACCAGAGACAGAGAGGGGCGCATAACAGGCAGATGTACTGAAATACACTGCTGAGGGGAGCAGTGGGCAAGACAGGAGAGGTCTGCTGCACCATGTGGGAAGCTCCCTGGCCAGGGATCCAACTCATGTTGCAGTGGCTGAGGATAGCTTCATAGTGCTACGGCTTAACCCGTTGTGCCACCAGGGAGGCCCCTGGAACCTCTACTTTCTTTGGGGATTACCCTGTTGCAGTTTGGCTTCTGTGACACTATACTCTCTGGGTTTCTTCCTTACCTCTTTTGTCACTTCTTCCCAGTCTCCTTTCTGTATACTAGATTCGGAGTCCCAGCACTAGGAAGAATAATGCCCCCCCATGCCCATGCCTTAACCCCCCCAAATCTTGAAGATGTTATCTTAAAGGTCAAAAGGGACTTTATAGATGTGATCTTGAGATGGGGAGATGATGATCTAGTTGGGCCCGATGTAATTACAAGGGGATATCATTTATTTTTTATTATAAGAGGAAGGCAGGAGACTCAGTGTCTGAGTAGAAGTGACAAGGGAAAGAGAATGGGGACAGAGTGATTGGATATGGTCGCGACCATAGTTAATAGCTAAAAATGTTAATAGTCTATAGAAGCTGGAAAAGGTAAGAGAGCAGATCCAACCCCGGAGCTTCCAGAAGGAATAACACAGCCCTGCTGACACTTTGATTTAAACCCAATGAACCATTCAGACTTCTGACCTCCAGAACTATAAAATAAATTTGTGTTGCTTTAAGCCATTAAGTTGGTTGTAATTTGTTGCGGCAGGCCAGGAATTAACACAGTGCCCCGGAGGCCAGTTCTGCCTTTTCTTCTGCTCTCTATTTAAATTGACTCTTTGAGGGGTTTCCATCCACTCTGTGACAAATTAACAAATATATATCTCTGGCCAACTCATTGCATTTTTCCACTTGACACTAAAAGATTTTATTTGTTCACAAGATCTGTTTAAAAAGGTCAACTTACATTTCTAATTGACTACTAAACAATTCATGAATCTGTTACAGGGCAGGGAGAGAGGCACCCCCAGAACCCCCGAACCTGCCCACTCAAAATAGGTTCTGCCATTGGCTTCATCAAGATGAAACATATAAGACCTTCAGTGGAAACGAAGCTTTAATACAATTAGTATAATAATACAGAAACAAAGAATATAGTTTCTAAACTAAGCACCCAAAGTTACCCATTGTAACAGGGTGGTCCCCAGGGAAAAGGGTGTGTTCCAGGTTCCCAAGGTAAGGTGGGACTGAGCAGGATATAAGAAGCTGGAGAAGAGAGACAGGACAAACACAGAGGAGGCACAGAAGAACAGAAGACAGGAGGAGTAGGAAGAAGGATGGAGGCCAGAGGAGATACATGGAGCAGAGAGACTTGTAAAGAAGCTGCACTGGCCTGGACCGATTGAGACAGATGTGGGTGAGAGACCCGTGGGGAGATTAACTATGACAATGTTCATCTCGATTTTGATTTTGCTCTTTAACTCCCAGAATTGTCTGGCTGTTTCTGACCCTTTTCTATGGGTTCCTGCTGAGGGATGTTTTGGTTCCTCCCATAATTGTCTGGCTGTTTCTGACCCTTTTCTATGGATCCCTGTCGAATGCTGTTGTATACTTGTGGCAGGCTTTCGAGACTTGCTTTGGACCAGTCCTATTTGGGTGGACCTTTACCCACAAGAAATTGGATAACATTGGGTGTTTGACTTAGATAATATATTCTTTGTCTTCTCTGTCTTTTCTAATTGTATTAAAGTTTGCTTCCACAAAAGGTCCTATATGTTTTATATTGATGCAGCGGATGACAGAACCTATTTAGAACAGGGCAGGTCTGGGGGTTTTGGGGGTGCCCCTCTCCCTGCCCTGTAACACCATCACCTCGTGGGCAGAAGTCCACCCAAATGGGATTGGCCCAAAGTAAGGCCCGAAAGCCTGCCATGAGTCTAAAACACCTTTCAGCAGGGACACATAGAAAAGGGTCAGAAACAGACAAGCCTGTGAGGAAAAGAGTAAAATCAAAATCCAGATCAACGTTGCCATTGTTAAGCTCCCCACGGGTCTCTCACCCACATCTGTCTCAATCAGTCCAGGCCAGTGCAGCTTCTTCCCATATCTCTTTGTTCCTTATGCTTCTGGCTCTCCATCCTGCTTTCTTCCTTCTCCCTTTTCTTCTTCTCCAACTTCTTATCTCTCCTACTCAGCTCCCTTTGGTGGGGCAGGGAACCTGGAACACTCCCTTTTCCTGAGAACCACCCTCTTACAAATCAGGCAGAGAGGCATCTAGGTACTGTTAGTGGAGGGTACTATAGACAGGAAGAGGGTGGGGCGAGGTTTTTGCAAAAGAAAAGCTAATTTCCGGTAAACCTACATTCCCTCAAAGGCAGGCAGGGGGTCTTATCACACAGATGACCTCACTGGTGCTGATGGGAGACTACAGATTGTTTTGTTTAAGATCATACTTTTGGGGGGGTCTCCTTGGTGACGTAGGGGTTAAGTCTCAGCGCTATCTTGTTATCACAGCTGGGCCCTGAGTTCATCCCCGGCCAGGGAGCTGACCCACATGGCACAGCAGACCTCTCATCTTGCCCACTGCTCCCCTCAGCAGTGTATTTCAGTAGATCCACCTGTTCTGCTCCCCACTCTTGTCTCTGGTGAGTCCTCTCACGCCCTGTACCTCTGACCTACACCCCAGTTCTTGTACACATAAATAAATAAATAATGTCTTACGCACTAGAGTATGTTTTGTCTTGATGCGGTGGATGGCAGAACCTATGTAGAGTGGCAGGTTTGGGATTCTGTGGCACCCCTTAACCTGCCTGATAACACCTTCACCTTGCATCTTTCTTGGAGTTAGCCAGTAGGGATAACCTGAGTAACACAGGGAAGAGCCAGCAGGTGTAAAATGACTTTACAGGTCATGTGGAGCTGGTCTAGGAAGAAGGCTGTCTAGTTTCTCTGTAGCCCTGATGCATAAATTACAGCCTCTTAATTCAAACATCTTCCTTAGTTTGAACATCTTCAATGCACTCTCAATCTGATTCATGTTTCTTTCAAACTCCCTGTCTGACCATTGCCATTTCTTGATTCATTTCTGGAGCAACCCTAGACACAGCCACTCCAGACACACTTGAGTTGCCAGGTTCTCCCAAATCCATTCCAAATGACAGTTGCTGGAATATTAATGTTTCCAGACATCAGGTGAGCAACAGTCCATCAGAATCTAGTTTACACTCACTTTGAATCGCATGGTGCTTGGGCAATTATTTTTTGGTTTCCAGCTAACATGTCAGACTACCTAGTGTGCCGAAAACCATAATGAGTGTGTCTAGACCACCCTTTACAACCTGGGTAATGATGGTCTGTCTTCTGGGTCAGATTGGGGGACTCTTCCTATCAATGACAGACTCCCACCCCCCTCACTCCTTGACAGCAAGGAACTGAGCTCCCAGGCTGTCTACCCATCATTTCTCCTTTGAGTTGTTCTTCCAGAATATCCACAAAGTAGAGCTAGATCATCAGCACAGAATGCGGATGGCCCAGCACTCCCTTCCACAACGCTCTGTGAGACTTCATCCTCTCCTATAACCGGTGCTATTCCAGGTTTTGTTGTTAAGAGTTGCCCTGAGTTCTAGGGAAAGAGGGAAGAGGGGAGAGGGAGCAAAAGATAGTGTGAACTACCTCTTTCACTTTGGGGAAGGGAGGCGACCTGAGCACCCATACTTATGCTTTAGTAAATACGGCCTTGTTACCTGCCCCGAGAGAATGTTCAGTCCCACCAACACTATATGAGTGTCAATTCCTGGTCCACCTCTTGCCAATGATGGATTTTAGCAAATTCTGAAATACTGACAATTTGATGAGTGAAAAACGGTACCACGTACTTAAATTCTTTCCCGAATTACTCTATTCCTTTTTTTTTTTTCTTTTGAGATCTGCCTACGATTTGTTTATCTAACTTGAAACCCCGCGTGACCTCTGCCACTAGAGGCCACTATTAACACTCCTCCGCGGTCCTGACAGCCAACAAGCCTGGATCCAGACGTTGCCAAATGCCCTTTGGAGGGCAAAACCGCCCCCTTCCAGCCAGAAGCGGAAAACCAGAGATCACCGCGCTCAATTAGAGGCAGAATAAACGGAAACATTTCGGGGGTACTTTTCCTCTCCGGTCACTCCTCACTGTACTAAACTTGTGTCCTAGTTCAGTGTATCCCTAGGGCGTGGTCTTGGGTCTTTTAGCCACTAAAACTTATTCCTTTGGCACTTCATTTACTTCTCCAGCTTAAATGGCATATCGGGGGATGAACTCAAGAATGTTTCTTTCTGCCACCTAGGTGTAGTGCCTTCCAAACCAATGTGGGGAGGGGATGGCATTGGGACCACCGACGCTCCACGTGGGGAAGGAAAAGCGCGCGCCTCCGTGGGAAAGCTGCCAGAGCTTTCTCCAGTTCTTGGCCATGCTCCCTTTGTGAACAGCCACGGTGAACGTGGAGCTGCCACCCGCACACCAAGGCACAGCTGACCCAGCTGCCAACGCTTCAAGAAAGACCTGGAGAAGGGACCGTGCAGAGGGCTACCTGCCAACGTGCAGGGGGCGGTGGACATTGGTGGAGACTGAGAACACGTAGGGTCCACGCCAGCCGGGCTGCGCGCAGGCCTCACGATCCTGGCCGCGTGGCCCCGATCTCGGGGGCTGTGAAATGGGCTTATCAGCCACGTCCGAGAGCTGGTCCCTGCCAAACTGCGGGAGCAGTCCCGTGTTAAGGAGCCAATCAGAGACCACGCGGCCAGTTATGACAACCCCGAAGGCCAATGAAAAAGGGTAATTCTAGCTGGCTCTCCAGCACCAGTCCCGCAGAGCGCGCGCGGAGGAACAGTTTTTTCAAAAGGACAAGTGAGCAGACAAGGCTGGAGCTGGATGCCAGGATACGACGTTTGCAACGACGGGTGGAGAAAATTCTGTGCGCGAGCGAAACCGCCCTTGCTCGAAACCTAGCGGGCGGCCAACTTGCAGGTCACGCTCGCGCGCAGGGCTCCCGCGCGCCAGGGTACGTGCTGCGTGCTGACGTCACGTTGGCCCCGCCCCTGCCGCCCGCCCTTATAGCGTCACCCTGGCGCGCGCGCACCATTGTGTGGCTGGACTCGGCCGCCGCTGCGGTGTGAGGCGCGTGTTCGGGCTCTCGCCGTCCCCGCACCCGCACCGCGGCTTCTGCCTTGCGGTCAGCCGTTCGACAGTCAGCCCTCGGGCCCCCCGCCCGCCACGGACATGCCGCGCGTCTACATAGGACGCCTTAGCTACAACGTCCGGGAGAAGGACATCCAGCGATTTTTTAGCGGCTATGGCCGCCTTCTCGAAATAGATCTCAAAAATGGGTGAGTCGGGCGTGTGCGCCCGCATCAGCTCGCCGCGGCTGGGACCGGCGGCGGCGGCGGCGGCGGGGGCGGTCAGAGGAGGAGACGGGCAAGGCCGCGGCGCCGCGTGGCAGGGCCTCCAAGATGGCGGCGGCGCGGGGCCGCGGGAGCGCGCGGGGGCGGGGCTCGGGCGCGCCCCCGCCTAACGACGCCCCGCCCGTCCCCGGCCCTCGCGCCGCCCCTAGGTACGGCTTCGTGGAGTTCGAGGACTCCCGCGACGCCGACGACGCCGTTTACGAGCTGAACGGCAAGGAACTCTGCGGCGAGCGCGTGATCGTCGAGCACGCTCGGGGCCCGCGCCGCGATCGCGACGGCTACAGCTACGGAAGCCGCAGTGAGTCCGACCCCCGCGCGCTCCGCGTCCTTGGGACCGTGGTGGGGTGGGTGCAGGCTTAGGGCGGGCGGGGTAGGGCCTCCCAGCCCGGGCAGGCGCGGGGGTGGAGGGGTGTCATTTGACGCGGGTGTCCCTGGGCCCCGCTGCCTTCACGCCTGCCCGCGGCAGCCACGGGACGCCGGAGCGCGGGGATTGGGTTTGGGATTGTGCCTAGCTAGGGTCTGGGGGTTTGGAGGCTTGATGGCTAAGTTGGGAGGAGGGTGGATTCTGCTGGGCCCCTGTCAGCACTGTCGTGGGCTTTTCCCGCGGAGGAAGTGAGGGGTGGTTGTTACTGGTTGTTATCCCCCTTACATTCCTGCCAGTGCTTTTAGCTAGAAATGTGAATGTTTTAGCATACCAGTTTGGAAACAGGTTGGGGTGGAGGTGGCGTGGGGGCGGGGAAAGGGGAGGCGTTTTAAGTGTAGCTTTTAAAAGATGTTAAAATTGGCAGGGGCCAGAGAAAATACTGTTTTGAATTAAATGTGGTGTCATACCACAAAGTAGATATAAATAAGCTTTATGCTGTATTTGAACTACTTGGGGCATGTTATTGGGAGGAGGTGGGGGGATTTTGGTTATGTTAAATGTTTGATGTTGAAATTGTTGCATGTTGAATTCAAACTTTTTAACAAGTCCTTGATGTTTCAATTTGAAAGTGACCAATGGGGCTGAGGCTGTGTCCACTGAGGCTAAGATGACTGCCTTTCCTGATTGGCCTTGGCTTTTCCATACATTGTGTGACCCTTGCCCTATGACCCTTTGGCTGACCTTACCGGAAGCCATGACGACAGCAGCCTTTTGCCATTAGACGCAGGGTGATGGTGAGGATTCCAAGGGTTAGACAAAACTGGTTAATCTGAACTAGGTGACTGTTACCTTGCGTGTTTTGTGGCCAAACCACCACCAAAAACCTCACACTGTGATGTAAGTACTTAGTGTAACTAGTAAACATTTTTGTAAAATGTAGAAATGCATGTAATCAGTTAAGTTTTATATTTTACAATGTTCTGTAAAATAAAACTTAGCGAGGTAAATTGAATAAAGGAGCAGTCACTCTCTAACAGTTGTAGGAGAAGTTTAGTTGGAATTTAGTCTGTTTGACTTGCCCTTAATTTAATTTATGGCAAATCACAACTGTATCGAAGGTTTAGCAGTATAATAGCAAAGTCCTACTCCAGTAAATAAAAGTTGATATGTTTGTACTAACTTTCAAAAACATGCATTTTTATCATTACAACGCATCTAACTGTGCTCTTCATATGATAAAGGTGGTGGAGGTGGATACAGCAGTCGGAGAACTTCTGGCAGAGACAAATATGGACCACCTGTTCGTACAGAATTCAGGCTTATTGTAGAAAATCTGTCCAGTCGTTGCAGTTGGCAAGATTTAAAGGTACGTTATGTAGAATTGAACGCTAACATATATGATTGATGTTTAAAAGGTAGGACTTTTGTCCGATTTCTGATGATCAAATACAGTTGTAGACCTTTAGATTTCTGGGTCTGACTGATTTTATCACTCTTAGGATTTCATGAGACAAGCAGGTGAAGTAACTTATGCGGATGCTCACAAAGAACGCACCAATGAAGGTGTAATTGAGTTTCGCTCCTATTCGGACATGAAGCGTGCTCTGGATAAACTGGATGGTACAGAAATAAATGGAAGAAATATTAGGCTTATTGAAGATAAACCACGAACAAGCCATAGGCGGTCTTATTCTGGAAGCAGATCAAGGTAATTTGTTGATGGATATAGAGAGGGAAGAAAATATATATGCCAAGGAACAAAGAAAAATTCTAGTAGTGTTGATGTTTTGTTAAAAAATGGTCACTGCTTAGTCTTCTTGGTTGTGTATCACTGGATTCTTTACGAGGTGTTTTGACAGTAGGCTTGTAAGCAGTTTTGTCTTTTGTGTGTGTGTGTGCACGCGCACACACAAAGAGCACAAGAGCTGGGGTATAGGCCAGAGGTGTAGGGGTGGTGAGAGGATTCACCAAAGACAGAATGGAGAGCAGAACAGGCAGATGTACTGAAATACACTGCTGAGGGGAGCAGCGGGCAAGACAGGAGAGGTCTGCTGTGCCATGTGGGAAGCTCCCTGGCTGGGGATCGAACTCATGCTGCAGTGGCTGCCCAAAGCTTTATAGTGCTGAAACTTAACCCCTTGTGCCACCAGCAAGTTCCCATCTCCAACTCTCCTTGACCTCTTCTTCCTTCTCCCAGTCTAACTTCTTGCTGCTCAGATCCTCTTTTCCTTGGGTGGGGCAGTAGCTGCGGATTGCTTCATAGTGCTGAGACCTGACCCCTTGCACCACCGGGGAGGGCCACCCCCCCCCCCTTTTTGAGGAGGTGATGAATGGCTCAAACATTCACGTTCACGATTTTATTCTTGTTCCAGGTCACGTTCTAGAAGAAGGTCGCGAAGTAGGAGTCGGAGGAGCAGCCGCAGTAGGTCTCGAAGTATCTCAAAAAGTCGCTCCAGGTAAGCAGGGCATTGTATCTTTTTCTGAATGTTGTTATATCTGTCTGTGGAATATTTGTCTATACTGGCAAGGTATTGAAAAAATTTTTTGGCTTCTTGTCCAGATCCAGGTCTCGGAGCAAAGGTCGATCACGTTCTCGGTCAAAAGGCAGGAAATCTAGATCAAAGAGCAAATCTAAGCCTAAGTCTGATCGGGGCTCCCGTTCTCGCTCTCGAAGCAGATCTAAGGATGAGTATGAGAAATCTCGAAGCAGATCTCGTTCTCGATCTCGTTCCCCCAAAGAAAATGGAAAAGGTGATATAAAGTCAAAGTCTAGATCAAGGAGCCAGTCTCGTTCCAACTCCCCCCCACCTGCTCCGCCCTCTAAGGCTCGTTCAGTGTCCCCTCCACCAAAAAGAGCTTCAAGATCCCGGTCTAGATCCCGGTCAAAGTCAAGGTCGCGGTCCAGATCAAGTTCCAGAGATTAACCCAGAACTCCAAGTTCTTTGCACACTATTATGGAACACTTTCCTACTTAGGCAGTTACTCTTCCATATTTGTACTTGGCCTATTCTACAGGAAGAATCTCCTAAAACCGAAATTTGATTTGTGGCCAAATTTGATGGAAAAGATAAGGTTCTAAAGAAATGGTGGCATGAAGTCAAAGACCTTCTCCCTTCTTTGTAGAATTAAGATAACTTTGATTTTATAGCTTTTGAGCTAAAATAACTTTTGTAAAGATTAAGCTCATTTAGATTTTTTTTAAGTATTTCAGCAGGATCTGCTGCAGGGGTTTTGTTTTATTTGTTTGCTTTAAATTAACCGTTTCAAGCTTTGAATACTTAAGGCTTTAGAGGGAGAACCAAATTTTCAATTATGTTGGCTTTTTATAAAGCTTGAGTTATGTAAGATTTCAATAAAAGTTTGCTACCAAGGTGATTGCCTTATTGCATAGGTCACTGTTAAATTTCTTGAAACATTGTGGAAACAGTGTAAATTCTACTCAAGTGTGAAACAGCAAGCCTCCCACCAGCAATAAATTATTCAGTTTGGTAACATTATTTTGTGCTGTTAAATTTGCCAAAGTCATCTGCCTCTTTAACAAGAAAACCAAAAGCCTTTGTAGTCAATCTGTTACTGAGTTTGATTAATAAATTTCAGATTAATTTTAAATGAGGAAACTTTCAGGTTGAAATTTGAACACTTCAAGAAGTAGCTCCTGTTCTTGGGGCTCTCTCTTAGCCTGGTGCTCTGCTTTCCACAGGTGATTAGTGCAGTAAAGGGTTTTAATGTTCTGAAGAGATGGATGTGGTCTTTATTTGAGCAGAAACTTGGCAAATACTTTTTCTCCTGGAAGGTCTTTATACTTACCACTTAGATTACTTGGTAAGTGAGTGACTGATTAAAAATTCCAGACAACCCCCTTTGGTAGATAGTGGCATTACATGGTAATTGATCAGACCTTCCTTGTAAACTTGACATTGTATGGTTGGTGTGATAAATAACTTAGCGCATTCACCAAGTAAGATGAGGCTGTGTGGAAAAAAAAATTGAGTTAAATTCCTGGACTTAATGTTGTAAAATCTTAGAGCCTAATCTGAGGAATATAGTGCCCAAAAAGCTTGATGCTTTCATGAATTTTCTTCATTTTTAAGTTAGATGTTTGTAAGACATGGGGATTTTTTATTCTTCATTATAAACTTTAGAATTTGAGAAAAATTAGTGCCTATAATTAGAGTTTCTTATTTTTGCTTATTTGAAAGCACAGAAGTCAGCCCTGTATACAGGCTTTCAGAATTTAATGTTTAAGTACAAGTTAAAGAATTGACTTCAGCCGCAGTGCTCACTTTCGGGGAGAGTAAACGCTTTAAAAACGCGATAGCCTTTTTAAAAGAAGTTGGAAAGAAGACTACATTGTGAAACCTGACTTGGAAATAAGCACAGTGCTTTACCTGGGCTCCTGTGTATTGAGTGATAAGACTTGCTCAGACTTGAGTTTGGTTATATCATTAGCTGCTCCTTAGTGGGCAGTTGTATAGGTAAATGCCCACATGGGGAAAGTTGTCTAGTAATGTCAAATACTAGCTTAAAAACCTTCATTCCCATTCTATGACATAACGTCATTGGATATGCTAAAGCATTTGTAATGCTGGCCCACTTGAAAGCAGAAGTCTTACTTCCTTACTCCCTGGGGAATAGAACCACAGTCCATAGCTTGCCACATACCCATCTGTGTCTTGATGGAATGTCTTGCTGACAGCAAAGGAAGTGAGCAGTATCCTGGTTCCCCCAGTGCCTTTCAGGATATTTTGAATCCTACCTGCTTCCTGTATTAACACCTTTAATTTTGGGATCTTTCTCCCACCTTGTTAACCTATTTCATGCTTTTATCACCTCAATAAAATGCTTACTGAGGGGAAGGCTTGTTTTTAATTTATTGGGCATTCCCACTTAGTGCCAAGTTACAGGCAAATGGTTTTTTGCATTAGAGTTGCCACTGACAAGCCACTCCTGTCTAGAATGTGAGAAAAGGATATTGTTTCAAGTTACTCAGAAACAGGAGTTTGGAACGACAGTAGGTTTGTCTTGGGCAAGTCATTAGCCCTTACGCTTCAGTATCAGCTTTGAAATGGTAGGAATAAACCCTTAGGGACTGAGTTTAGAGGTTATATGAAAAGTACTTAGGTGGTATAAATACTAACTGCTATTAGGAAGGACTAAATGTACCAAATGTTTTGTATTAACCTGCTTTGTGATCATGTAAAAGTTGCCTACTTTATCTTGTGATATAAATAATTTTCCATAATTTCTCAAATGAATTGGTAAGCTTTAATCATGCTTTATCAAGACCTTAATCTAATTTCCTTGGTTTCAATTTGGAGCACTCTTTGGCAATTTATGTTTTAGGAACCCCATTACATTTTTATTTTCAGAAAGCATTGTTTTCTGATTATCCAGGTTCTCTAATCACCCCAGATGTCAGTCCTGTGACAGTGGAATGTTTCATTTTCTGAAATTCTGCTCTAAAGACCAGGATAGTATGTATTAGGAGTATATCGTCTCCACTCTTAACATTATCTGTTTATCTGCCTGGAACTTTGGTCATGCTGCCTGTTCCCTTCAGTAAACTGTTCATGTGTCTGCAACTTGTTTTTACTTAAGGTGCTAATAGAGGAATCTGCTTTAAAGGACTGGCTCATACTATTGGACAGAGAAACGCCAGGTACTTTTTCTTCCGGTACCAACTTTTTTTTTTTTTTTTTTTTAATTTTTACATACAAGCTGAGGTATAGGCCAGAGGCGTGGGGCGGCAAGAGGGTTCACCAGAGACAGAGCGGGAAGCAGAACAGGCAGATCAGAAACACACTGCTGAGGGGAGCAGCGGGCGAGGCAGGAGAGGTCTGCCGCACCATATGGGATCCTCCCTGGCTGGGCATCGAACTCGCATCACGCGCTGCCCACAGCTCCACAGTGCAGCGCTCAACCGCTGCGCCACCAGGGAGGCCCCGGTACCAACTTTTTATTGTATAATTCTTTGACTTATGTAATGACATTGAATGAGAAAAATTACTTCGATGTTCATTACACAGTGAAACTATTTTATAGCTCTTACACAATTTAGCACCTAGTAACTATCAATTTACATACTAATTTTTAAGACAGCAACCACAGTGAAATGTGTCTGTATATCCCTAACACCAGCTGTATTTCCATTTGTTCAAAGGATGAGTTGTTGCATTTGTGAAATTAGTATTCCAGATCCTAAATAACTTGTTTGCAATTTGCCTGCCTATCTCACTAATGGGCCTCCAGCCTAGTACTTACAAAATGGTTAACTTTTTTGTATTTTGAATAGAAGAATCCTGGTCAAAAAAAATTCAGAAGATCCAAAAGGTATAGTTCTGTAAAATCCGCCATCACTCAGAGGAAACCTAGATTACTCACCAATGCATCCTGAAGATAGGAATCTAAAAAAATTGATGTTCCCCATATACCCTTAAATTTTCAAAAGGCAAGTGAGTATTAGAACTTAAAATAGGAGACTTATTTATAAGTACGCTTATGTTCACAGTTAACTCCACAAATTTACCCCCATTTTTGAGGTCATTTGTAAGGAAGTATGGTATTGGCATGAAGGTTTACAATTTTTCACCGATTGTATCTTCCATTTACTATGTACAGGGTTTTTCCCCTTGAGCCATCTGAAAGCTGCTTGCTCTCATCCCTAGAAATCTGTTTCATAAGAATGGGAGCACTTTCTTATATAACTGATACCTAACTCTCAAAACCCCGGAATGAGCATTGGTGAAACACTTTCTGGACCAGAGGCCGTATTTACATTTCAGTGGTTGTCCTACGATGTCCTTTTTTTTCACCGCCTTGAATCCAGGATCATTTGCTGCATTTTGTGGCAGCTCTTTCGTTTAATTTGGAATAGGTCCTGATCCTTCTCCTTGACCCTGTCGCTGTGGAAGAGTGAAGGACAGTTAAATTTGAAGAATTGGGGTTTGTGTATTATTTCCCCATGATTGCGTTTTTGGCAGAAATACAAGCTTGAGACTCGGGTGTATGACACTGTTGGCACATTGCAATAATCTGTATTACAAAGTTACTTGCTTTAATATCTGTGGTCATAATTGAATCTTTTTTTTTAAGATTTATTTATGCATACAAGCTGGGGTGTAGGGTGGTGAGAGGATTCACACCAGAGACAGGGAGGGGAGCAGAACAGGCAGAGTCACTGAAATACACTGCTGAGGGGAGCAGCGGGCGAGGCAGGAGAGGTCTTCTGGGCCATGTGGTAATCTCCCCGGCCAGGTATTGAACTGCAGTGGCTCTGGATAGCTTCACAGTGTTGTGACTTGTCCCGTTGCACCACCAGGGAGGCCCAATAATAGAATATTAGATAGCTAGCTCTTTAAACTTAACATTAATTGATTTTCCAAGTTATTTATTTAAGGAGGTATTTTCCTTGGGAGGTAAACTGTTAAATATTGAAAGAAGGGTATTTTAGTGTGTTGTTTTTTTTTGTTTTTTTTTTTTTTTACTTTCTTAAAGGAGGGGAGAAAGCCCACTTTCCTGGGGTTTAAGAAAGCTGGAAAGATCTTAAGGTGTCAGATTTTAATGCATGACAGTGGTTCCCTAGCCCAGGGCCAGAAGTGGAGGGTGAGGCCTTTTGCCCAATACTGTTGTGGAGAGTAGGTAGGCAAATGCAGAACTGGATGCGATGGGGTGCCGAAGTGAGTGTGAGAGTCTGCTGTCCCTACTTTCTAGTTCATGACCAGCTTTGCGTTGACTTTACAACTACATTGCTGTTGCTTTTATTATATAAGATGTCGAACACCAGTAGAATAGTGGAATGAACCTCCTGTGTATACTCATCCAGCATTAACAATATTTGTCCATTTTTTCCCCCAGATACTTCTTTTTTAAAGCTTTTATTTATGCGTACAAAGACTGGGGTGTAGGTCAGAGGCGTGAGAGATGAGAGGATTAGGGAGAGACAGGAGCAGAACAGGCAGACCTACTAAAATAAACTGCTGAGGGGAGCAACAGATGAGAAAAAGAGGTCTGCTATACCATGTGGATTAGCTCCCTGGCTGGGATCAAATCGTGCTGCAGTGGCTGGCGATAGCTGGCTGGCAATAGCTTGATGGCGCTGAGACTTTAACCTCTATGCTACGAGGGAGCCCCTCCCTGCCCCGCTAGCCCCCGCCCCCCCAATATTTTTAAGGAAGTCCGTAGTTTAGTATATACCTCTAAAAGCCTCCTTGTTGTATAGGGTCCCCTTTTCTCTACTATTTTACCCTTGCACTGTGTTTGTTAAAGGTCGTCATGGAGTTGCCCAGTCAATTGTTCATGTTCTCCTGCCTCCTGCATTTTCTATGAATAGACCCAGTGCAAGTCTCGGAAGTGCTGCCCCTGAGCCAGTAGCCTAAAGCATCAGCTGCAACTTGTTAGAAGTGTAGGTCAGGTTCTCCAAACATAAACATGCCCTCAAAACTACCAAAGCAGCAGTTTTAAATCCCTTTCTCATCCAGTTGTCTTAATTGTACTCTAGTTTGTGAGGGTCCCCCTTATGTAAGAGTGGGGTCCACTCGTCTCCGTCCAGGTTTGCCCTCGTGATCAGGCAGAGCAATAGTATGTAGTCTTCTTGCTCTAACAGAGGCTTCCTCAGCTGGATTCTGGGCCAGTTCTGGCAGAAGGGTGAAGAAACTCCACTACTTAGAATCTCCTCTGCACTTTGAGCAGCAGGTTGTGTGCCATCTTGCTGAGGGTTAACAAGCAGAGAAGGATGGAAAATTCAGAGCTTAAACAAAGGTGCAATCCTAAGAGTACACAGCAGCATTATCATTGGGATAAGCAAATAGGACCTTAAATTATAGCTTTCCTTTGCTGTAGATGGCGGTGACCTGCAGACTCAGGAGCTCATGCCCTGATGGCCACGGCTGTCATAAGACCATCTCTGCTCTTCTGATAAGGTGATCTGTGCTCTTCACCGTTGTAGGAAGCCCACAGAGTGTAACCCCCTGAGTCACCGTAGTTGAAGCGCACATGGAGTGAGCACTTACTAAAGGCTTTACCCAAGTGTCTGATAGATTAGATTACTGTCTATATCCCCAGTCCTGTCCTCCCTTCATTTTGGCCAGTGGAATTTTAGCAGTCATATCTTAATTTGGTAGGTTAAATTGCCCTCCCTTGCCCCAAAGATGTCCCCCTTCTAATCCCTGTAACTTACATGTTCCCTTACGTGGTAAAAGGGACTTCACATACATGTGATTAAATGAAGGTCTGTGAATGGGGAGGTTATCCTGGCTCTCTGGGCGGGCCCACTCTCAAGGGTCCTTAGGAACAGCAAGGTGAGAAGGTGAAAATCAGAAAAGTCAAAGTAAGCAAAGTCAGAATTGGAAGAGGGAGCCACACGCCAAGAAAGCAGCTCTGGGGCTCAGCATGGTCCTGCCCACACCTGGATCTTGGCCCGGTGAGGCCCATTTTGGACTTCTGCTCTCCACACTGTCAGGTAATAACCTGTGTTGTTTTAAGCCATCAGATGTGGTCATTTGTCCTGCAACTACAGGAAGATAATACACAACTCGAACTTGGGTCGCGTGTACATTTGGCATCTAGGCCGTCTTTTTTTTTTTAAGATTGATTTATGCACACAAGCTGGGGTACAGGCCAGAGGCGTGGGGCGGCGAGAGGGTTCACCAGAGACAGAGTGAGGAGCAGAACAGGCAGATCAATGGAAACACACTGCCGAGGGGAGCAGCCGGCGAGGCAGGAGAAGTCTGCCACACCATGTGGGAATCTCCCCGGCCAGACATCGAACTCGCATCGCCTCTGCCGACAGCTCCACAGCACAGTCCTTGCACTGCACCACCAGGGAGGGAGGCCCCCAGACCGTCATCTTAGGGGTAACCTTCATCATTCAGCCTGCTGGTCCTAGGAGATGATCGGGAGGCAAGCCTGCTGGCCCCAGCCACCTACAGCGTGAAGCAGCCCAGCCTAAACCAGCCAACCTGCAGCTGGGTAAAAAAGGACACTAGGGCCGTGTGCTGCTCCGTGTCAGGTTAACAGCGGTGCTAGCTGAGTCAGCTGTCCCACACGGGTCTTCACAGGCACTGTAGTGGAAGTTCTTACACAGCATTTTACAGATTATGAAACACGATCAGTCCGCGTCACCAGCATCACACAGTGTTCCGAAGTCCTGTTGCTTTCATTTCGCATAAACACAAACCGCCCTTGGCCCTCCCACCCCTGTGCTCTGCCTGCTCTGGGCCCCAGGCAGCTGGCCTCTGGATAGACTTAGTCCCTGGCCTCTGGTCTCTGGATTCAGCCATTCCCAAGCAGCAGTAGGTGGTGGGAGGGAGCAGGCGATCTCAGGGGTGGAGTACTTACTCCCCAGCTACATTAGGGCTGCTGGTCACCCTGGGCCAAAGATCACGTTCCCTGCCGCACACATCCCTCTTGTTTCAGGGCCTGGTGACACTGCTTCCCACCGGCCTGGCCCCATGGTCTTGCGCCAACACTGATTTCCCTATACCCTGCCCACACCTTTGTAAACAGACCCTTTATTAAATTCTCTTCAAATTAACGGGGAGTGTACCATCTGTTTTCTGTCACGACGCTGATAGATAACAGTAATTAAATTATGCAGAAAGTAAATATTTTGTATTTCAATGGAGTTTAAAACACACGTACTTGATGCAAGTTAAGCAAAGTTACAAAAGTTCACTGTTTTTTCATGTGCTATTAAAAGCCAGGAAGAGGATCCCTAATAAGTATACCAAGGAAGCTTACTCTTACTTCTCAGTAGATTAGCTTTTCCAAGGGAGATGCCACCCAATCCCCCAGGCTGTGCCTGACTGACACCATCCAAGTGCCTGGTATGTGGAGGAAAAGGGAGATTAGAAGGTAACTTCCTAGCAACCCCATTCCAAAAAGCTGGTTATTGGATATGAAGGGGTATCAACTGAATGTCCCCCGCCCAATTCATTGTTAAAACTTAACACGTAATGGAGGTGGGGCCCTCCTAAGCGGGATTGGAGCCCTTCTAAATCCCCAGAGCTCCCTTCATGCTTCTGCCTTGTAAAGACAGAAGATAGCTCAGTGCCTTGATCTTCGACTTGCCAACCTCCACCTCTGTGAGAAACAGATTTCTGTTGTTAGAAGCCACCCAGCCTGTGGTGTTCTGTCATAGCAACCTGAACATGCTAAGACGTGAAGGGACCTGATAAGTGGAACCAGATGACCTGGGGCGACAGCATGAGCAAGATAATGGCTTCTAAAGAAACTTCCAATTCTTTGTCACCTTTCTGAAGTGCTGTCTCCACTTGACAAAGTAAGTCCTTGGGGAGAAAATGCTTGGTCCTGGGAAAGAAAGCATGCTTTTTCATGCTTCTGGGATGGGATATACAGTCCTATCTTGCTTTCTAGTTTGTGTACCTTTCACAATAATGAAAATACTCATAATAATAAAAATACTCATTCTGCAAGTACCTGTTCCCTACCAGTCCTGAGCCAGACACTATTGTAAGCACTGGAGATGCAGTGGTGATCATGACTCACAATGCCTAGCCTCTTGGAGCTTTTTCTCTTGGGGAGGGAGGGAGATCGTAAACCAGCAAACAGTTTAATGATAGGACTCATGAAAATAAAAAGTGACGGAGTGAATGACGGAGTCGATGTGCTTTGCCTAGAATGATTGGTGAAGCCTGGCGGGGACATTGGAACTACAGAAGTTAAGCTGCTTTTAAAAATTCAGGGAAGAGAATTCCGGAAAGGGGAACAACAAGTCAGGCCCAGAGACAAGATATCGAGGTTGTGTGAGAGACACATGGAAACATTAGGAGTAAGGTCAGGGGCAGGCTGCCTCTGCGAGGAGCTGGGACGCAGTCTGAGTGGTGATGGGGAGCTGTCACGCCTGCGTGGTTGGGAGACTGTTCCTGAAGCCTGTGGGGGGAGAGGGTGATTGAGGAGGGGAGAAAATGTGGTGTGATATGGGCTCTGTTTTAGGACTTGCTGCTGTTGAAGGTAGAGTGAGGCAACATTTTATTTTTAAGGTAGTTCTATCCATTTTGTTAGGGAAACTCAGAGTCTGAATATAATTCAATTACCATAGTGAAGTGTCAACTATTACTCATTTCTAAGGAGGGGAGGACTAGAGAGATGGAAGAGGGAAGGAGGAAGAATGGAATTCCTATTGTTTTCTGACCCTAGGTTGCCTTAGTTAAAAAATTACTGATAAAATGTTAGGAAAGACTTTGTTCACCACGTGGCAATCAGGTTTAACTCTGAATACAGGAAGGACAGTGGGATTTGTAGCCTAGGAGCACTGGGAGAGGCTCAGGGGATGTGGGAAATTACTAAAGAGACATCAAGTGTAGGGAATTCCTAGTGGGATTCTTGCTTAAGGTTTGCACATCAAAGGCAGAGGCTGAGGAGCTTCATCAGGTAGCACGGGTCAGGGGCAACCTAGCAGACTTCTTGTTAAAATTGGGAAGGTGGTGCAAGGGTTTAAGTCTCAGCACTATGAAGCTAAGCAGCCACTACAGCA
The DNA here is from genome assembly GCA_004024925.1 of Scalopus aquaticus. Lineage (NCBI taxonomy): Eukaryota > Metazoa > Chordata > Mammalia > Eulipotyphla > Talpidae > Scalopus > Scalopus aquaticus. Next base: position 31,935 of record PVIJ01002838.1, on the reverse strand, counting down.
TGTCATGAGTTCAATCCCCAGCCAGGGAGCTAACCCACATGGCGCAGCAGACCTTTCCTACTTCGCCCACTGCTCCCCTCAGCAGTGTATTTCAGTGGATCCACCTGATGTGCTCCCCACTCTGTCTCTGGTGAATCCTCTCCCCCCCCCCACCTCTGGCCTACACCCCAGTTCTTCTATGCAAAAAAAATAATGATCATGCATGTATTTTCCACCGCCCTCAGCCTATATCAGCACACAGTCACTAGGAAGATGATTCTGAAGGCTGGCACTTTGTAACAGCATCAGTTACTAGACCAATTCTGGTGGTAGTTCATGAAGTAGGGAAAGTAAAGTTGCCCCAAAGACGTCCACCTCCTGATTCTAGACTCTGTGAGTGTTTTAAGTTATAATGCCAAGGGGGATTAAGTTTGTTGATGGAATTGAGTGCTAATCAGCTTTCTTTAAAATAGGGAGTTAATCCTAATCAGCCAAACTCACCCTATTTGGGTGGGTCCAATGTGAACTCAAGTCCTCAAAGCTGGAAAAGGAATTCCAAGAGTCAGCCTCATAGTGAGGTGAGGTAAGAAACATTTGACATTTGACCGCCCGCTGCTGGCTGTGATCTTGGGCAGAAGGGCAACGGGCCAGGTAGCCTCTAGAAACAGAAGCTACTCCCTAAGGGTGCTGGGCACCCTGGAGACCCAGTTCACTTGCCCCTTCTGCAACCACGAGAAGTCTTGTGAGGGAACAATGGACCATGTGCAGAACACCGGCACCATCTCTTGTATTGGGTGCCTAGAGGATTCCACATGCCCCTCATGTATCTGGGAAGCACAGCATGTGTACAGTGATGGATAGAGGCCTGCGAGGAAGCCAATCCGTAACACAAGGGAGACCATCTCCTGGCATCCCCATCTCCTGGCAGCCCCACCCACCAGGGCCACAACTGATGGGTACCAACCCAGGGACATCCACAGACCAGAGTGTGATAGAAAATACACCTAGATCAATGGATTCTTTTTGTTGGGAAATACTACCTGTATGTTGAGGACAGAATTCAGAAATGTAGCAGGCTGGGGGAAAGGAAAGTCACTGAGACTCTGATGCTCATGGAGACAAATTTTCCTAGTGGTTCCAGACCCATTTTTTCACAAATAAAAGCTGCAATGGCAAATTCTCGAAGTCACATCTAAAAGTTGATAGTCTCTGATGTTCTGGGTAACATAAATACATGCCTAGAGGGCAAGCAGACCTGAAGCTTATCTGATTTGGAAACTTGTGCTTCCCATGCCTTGTCCACCATGGGACCCACAAGTCTGGGGTTTGGGAGTGTTCAGTCTTTTTACAGGGGGTTCAGTTCCAACTCGCAGTATCCCAGGGACCCAATATCCCAATCTCCTGCATTATGTGTGTGATGAAACTCAAGTCCCCAGCAGCGGGTTCCTGCCTCTGTCCAATAGCCACCTCCAGGACAAGGAATATATGGGGGATCACGTGCCCCCTCCTTTTACACCCCCCTCCTGGTTCTTTCCCTTTTTGTTTCTGGCTCCTCCTGATTTCTCACACTTGAAAGTTCAGCAAAGAATTTGCTTTCCTTCCTTAATGGTCTCCTTCCTTGTAAGCTTTTCTCCAGGATTTCAAGGTGTTTGTGCTAGAAGGTACTCCCTATTAGCAAAATCAGCTATTCCCTAGACCCAGCAGTGTTTTTATACTTAACATGAGGGGCACATCCTGATATTTTCCCTCAAATACATGGACTGCCCCAATGGTTAATTTAAAGTCGCCTGTAGGAATAGAACGGTGTGAGCTGCTCATAAACCACAGCTTTTATGTGCTTCTATTCACCAACATTTCAAAAAATCAGCCCATTCTTGGGTAGGGGGTTAACTTGAGACCAGGCACTATAAACTTGTAGAAGAGGGGCCTGCCACTTGAGGGGAGAACTATTCTTGAGGACGGAGTAGACCAGCAGAGTCAACTCCCACTATACAAAAGGCAGAACTTGAACTTGCCCCAAATCACATCAGTTTGGGAGGTGCTTTCCATTTCTGGTGATGATGTTCCAGCAAGCTGGTCACAAAAGGTGTGGAGACTGCCAAATAGTGTTAGTGAGCAGGAAAACAATGGGCAAATCAAATCGGTTGCTTGTTATTTATTTGTTCGTGGTTACCCACCCACCAACTCAGGTGCCTCTTGACCGTCTTAAACGTCTAAAAAATGCCTTATTGAGGCATTTTTTGCATGTGTTTGTATAGTTCCACCACTTTCATGTAATCTTCTGAATACCTAAAATAAACCTTTTGGAATCCAAAACAAGAAGTCTGGGTAGAGACAAGAGAAAAAATAGTGGATGGTTGTATGTGTGTATTAGTGTGTATAAAGAGACTTCCATTGTTATGGCAACCAGCATCCTCAACTGATGCAATCCTCTTCCCAATAATACAAGATGTGATTAAAAATTGACATTGCAGTGAGGATGAAAACATGTAATGCGTTGGCGTGGCAACCAGAATAGTTAAGTCTGCATAAATTTAAACCTGATGCTCACAACAACTTGGGGGGGTTGCCTACCATCAGTTAGGAACCCCTTTTCCATCTGTACTGGAAGTCAGGAGCCTAGAGATCTGACTCGTAGCTATGACCTTTGGCCAAATATCTTTTTCTGTAAAATAAGGGGTTGGATTAAATCATCCCTGTGGGAAGTGTGGGTGAGAACCTGCAGTGTACCGAGTTCTGTTTTCTTGTGCACATCGGTCAGTCAACTCACTCAGTGTGCTGCTCTGTGCCAGGTACTGGGGACACAAAAACGAACCTGTTTCCTTCCCTCTTGTCTTGGAGCAGGCAGTCTCTTAACCTTTTGAATAACACAAATCTCTGTCAAGTTACAACTGTGATGTGTAAGAAAGAGGTATTTTGTGCGAAGGAACAGATAAAGGAAGATTTGCTCATGCCTCATGTGGCGCCAGAGAGGTCAGCCAAGGAAATCGAAGCACAGGGAGCACTGACTTGTGCGAGGCACTAGAGCGACCTTATGCATGCCACACAAGTGTTCACAAATGGAGAAGAGGAGGACCAGGTTAGTGCCGTGCCCAAGTCACACCATCAGCCAAGGGCCATGCGGTCATCCAAAGGCAGAGGCAGCTCATGCTGCCCTTCACGCCAGGCAGGGCCAGGATCAGAACCCATGTCCCGCTGGGCCTCCTTTCTTCTGGAGGCACCTTCATCCATCTTGAGCTTCGTGGCTTCCCTTTTCCAGGTGTGGGCCAGGTGGAGTGGGGAGACGTTAGCTAGCGCCGCAGCCCGGCCGGAGTGCCTACGGAGTGCAGTCTCCATTTTTGTCACCAGCCCCTCAGCCTGGGGGCGGGGGCTATCAGGTGGTCCCTGCGTCCGCTCGCGCTGAAGGCTGTGATGCAGGGGTGGGGGCAGGAGGAATGTCGCCTCGCCTAGCCCGCAGAGAAAACCGGCTCCGAGGGTAGGGGCCATTAAGCCCAAGCGACGGGGGCTTTAAAGGAAGACAAGCGAGTGCAGGCGCCTCGGAGACCCCGCGCCCCCTAAACCTCTCGGCGCGCGCTTTGCGCCCGGCGTCCTGCAGGGAGGCGGGCCCGTGCCCCTTGCGCGCAGGCGCGCGCCGTGCGGGGCTCGGACCGCAGCTCGGCTCCGGGTGGCCGCGGGCTGGCCTTGCAGGTAGGGATCCGCCGGCCAGCGGGCTCCGACCCGGGGTGCGGGGCGCCGCGCCTCCCGGCCCCGCCCCACCTGGCGAGTGCTGGGGGCGGCGGCCCCGGGGGGCGCTCCCTCGGAGCGCGTCCCGCGGGGGCGCGGGCTGGGGAGGAGGCTCGGGGAAGCCGGCGCGGAAAGGAGTCTGGGCGGCGCGCGCTGGGGCCGGCGGTGCGGGGCTCCCGGGCGAGGCGAGCGCCGCCGCGGGCCCTGCTGACCGCGCGCCGGAGGGTGCGGAGGGAGAAGGCTGCGTTTTTAGAGAAATGCCGTCAATTAAGACTTTTTCATTAATGGAAGAGAGGGTGTAGGGGGCGGGGCTTTGATTTTCTCAGGAAATGAATCATTTGGCAAACTTTCTCTTCCCTACCATTAATTTCCGGTTTTTACAACGGAAAATTGGAGGATGATGAGTATTTTTGCCATAAAGGAAAAGAATAAAAAGAATTCCGCCATTTTGGCGTTTTAAAAAGTGACCGCTCTGCGGGGCCGACGCGTCAGTGACCGTGCCCCCCGTCGCGGTCTGAACCAGCCCCAGGAGGACCCGAGGCGGCGGCGGGGCGCGACCCCCCAACCCGCTTCCCTCCCCTCCCGCGTCCCGGCGGGGGCGGGGCCGAGGCTCCAAGTTGGCGACGTTCAGTCTCCCTGGGGCGCTAAGTGTGTTGGGGTGACGAAGACATCTGTCTGGGCCGCTGTCTCCCCACCCTCCAGTACTAGAGTGGGGGCATTTATGGAGCGTTTGTTGTATACCAGACCTGGAAAGGCGGAGTGTGGGGAGAGGGGGGTGTGGTGCTCTGGCCGACAGACCCAGGAGAAAATAAACAGGGGCACAGTCATTCAGTAAATATTTATGGACCACCTACTGTATACAGCCTAACAGCGCTCTGCTCTGGGCATCCAGCGCTTGTTTTCGGTGGGATGCCTACCTTGGGGGGAGGTTCAAGTGTACAGTTATTGGCATGCCCGTGGGGGTATCACTTGTTGGGGTGTGAAGACAGCGAGGTGGTCAGGCAGGGGAAGAATTGAACTAGGAGAGTGGGCTCTAGAACGACGCCAGCCTGCCCTGAGGAAGACGCTGAGGCTTCGAGGTCCAGCAGAAACGCCCCACATTGGGTTTTGGGGTGGGGGGGGTGTTTAACCAGTCAAATCCTCCGATCAACCAATCGGGAAGACTGCAGCTTCCAGGAAATGGTGAGCACTGGGTGAGGCAGCGCCCCTGGCGGAGGGCAGTTGGGAAAGACGCTGATGGCAGTAACAACTGACAGTGACTGGAACCTCCTACTTTCGCAGGCTCTTGCCCAGCCTTGGGGCAGCTCAGGGGGAAATAGTAGTCTAGCCCCTAAGGCAAGAATGGCTAAGCCAGTTATGAGTTTCAGTACCATTTGTTTCTTCTCCCACATATTACTGACCACTCTTTATCCCCACTCTCAGAATCATCTATTCTGTGACTGTTGAGTGCGACCTCTGGGTCAGGACCTTAGCGCTGGGGGGGACACAGACAAGTTGATGCATAATTAGACTGTGGAGCACCGGACAGAGAGTGGTTAACTTTGCGGGGCCTGATAAGGCTTCAGCGAAGAGGTGTCATTCAAGCTGGAGCTTGAAGGATGATTAGGAATTTTTCAGACATATGGGAACGGGTACCAAGCAAAAGGGGCAGTATGTGCAGAGGCCGCAGAAGTGGCTTCTGAAGATGTGACCAGGTTGCAGGGGTAAGATTCCTGGGACCTGGGCCACACCTGACAGCCGTATCACTTGGCTCTGCTGCTGCGTGGACCTCGTGGGGCAAGGCTTATGAAAATGCTCTACGAGCTGCAAACCCCGGGGGTTGGAATGATAGAGAAGGGGTGAATTCAAATAGGCAGTTCAGGGATCAGAAAAGTGAGTGGGCTGGCTGCGGAGAAAACAGACATAGTAGTAGGTGCTGGCCAGGGAGAGCTCACGCGTGATAGGTCCCTGCAGCACAGCTCTGCTGGATCCTCTCCCTTTCTGCTGCACACTCAGGGACTTGTCTTCTAGACTTATTCTTTCCCCCTGTGCTAGAAGTTTCTTTCTCTATAGGCTCATTTTCTTTTTTTTTTTAAGATTTATTTATTTATGCATACAAGAGCTAGGGTGCAAGCCAGAGGTGTGTGTGTGGGTGTGAGAGGACTTACCAGAGACAGAGCAGAGAGCAGAACAGGCAGATCTACTGACATACACTGCTGAGGGGAGCAGCTGATGAGCCAGGAGAGGTCTGCTGCACCATGTGGGAATCTCCCTGGCCAGGGATCGAACTCCTGCTGCAGTGGCTCTGGATAGCTTCATTGTGCTGCGACTTAACCCGCTGTGCCACCAGGGAGGCCCACTATAGGCTCATTTTCATCAGCCACAAACATGCTGTGATGTCTCCTATTTTTATTTTTATTTTTATTTATTTTTTTAAAGATTTATTTATTTATGCATACAAGCTGGGGTATAGGCCAGAGGCGTGGGGCTGCGAGAGGGTTCACCAGAGACAGAGTGGACAGCAGCACAGGCAGATGGACGGAAATACACTGCTGAAGGGAGCAGCGGGCGAGGCAGGAGAGGTCTGCCGCGCCATGTGGGAATCTCCCTGGCCGGGCATCTAACTCGCGTCGCCGCTGCCGACAGCTCCACAGCTTAAGCGCTGCGCCACCAAGGAGGCCCAATGTCTCCTATTTTTAAACCAAACAGAACCCCCACTTCTTTGAGACCATATCATTCTCTGAATACCACCTCCCACTTTCATGTTCCCACTCACATCACAACCCCTTGAAAGGGTTGTTGAAAGGGAATGTACCCATTCCTCCCCTCTCATTCTCCTTTGAGGAGCCTTCCTTATCAGTCCCCCACCCCCAGCCCCAGATTGTAAACTGTGATAGAGGTTTCTGTCTGTTTTGTTGTCTCACAATCCTCATTGCCTAGAATAGTGCCTGGCACATAATAGGTACTCAATGAACACTGAATGAATTAATGATTTCTTTTTACAACCCACTCCAATCAAGTTTTTGTATCCACAACTCCTGAAATGGCTCTTGTCAGTGTATCTGATGGCTTCCTTGTTGCTAAAATGATCACACTTGACCTGTCTGTGGCATTTAACACCATTGAGCTGTGCCACCTTCTTGAAAACCTTTCTTCAAAAAGTCTTCCAGAAGCCCAGACTCTTCCGGATTCCCTCTTAACTCCTTGTAGGTTCCTTCTGTCACTTTTGCTAGATCGTCAACCTCTTTCCAATGTAGAAATCTTGGAGAGCTCAGCCTCCATCTTTTTCTTTTTAAATATGTATTTATTTTATAGGCACAAGAGCTGGGGCGTAGGCTGGGGTGTGTGTGTGAGAGGATTCACCAGAGACAGAGTCGGGAGTAGAATAGGCAGACTGACAGAAATACACTGCTGAGGGGAGCAGCAGGCAAGATAGGAGATGTCAACTGCGCCCTGAGGGTCAGCTCCCTGGCCAGGGATCAAACTCATGCTGCAGTGCTGCAGAAAGCTTTATAGTGCTGAGACTTAACCCCTGTGCCACCAGGGAGGCCCTCCATCTTTTTCTTTATACTTAGTTCTGTGGTTTTCAGTGTCATCCATGCATCGTGGTTTTCAAACTCCTACCTCCAGTTCCACTTTATCACTTGTTTCTAGACTACCAGATCCATGAAAACGTTTTGTTTTATTTGAGTCTACATCCCTAGCCTACACCATGGTGGTGACACCTGGTTGACTTCTGAATGTTTACTGAAAAAAGGGCAGCAAACCTTAATAGGACAGTCTTCTCAGCCACCTTTCCTTGAAAGACCTGAAAGCTGTGATAGGTTTTGAAGCAGAATGGAATTCTTCCAGGAGTAAACACAATCACTCTTAATGGCTGCCAATATTTTGAATAACTAGATTGACTCTGTTTAAAGGATCTTAAAATAGTACAAATACATTGGTTGTGCAAAGCAAAATAATTGGAATTAAAATTTAGGGAATTCTATTTTATAACTAAAAAAAGGGAAACCAATTTCGGTTGGAATATTGCTTTAATTATTCAGGTTATATATCTTGCCTTTGCTACCTAATTTTACTCTCTATAATGGAGAGGATGGACTTTGTACTTGGGGGAGGAAAAACTGGAAAATAAATAAATGCACTAGGGCAGGAGGGTGGGCGAGCGAGCAGCCAGTGCAAGCTGATTTTATAAGCAAACAACTGACATGTTACTGGCCGGAAGTTACCAAGCTCTCTGTAATTTCTGCCAGAAGGAAGCAGGTTAGTATTTGTTGAAGAGCTGCTGGTATTTTTCCCATTTAATCTTCACCAGAGTCCTTTGAGGTTGATACCATTACCACCTTCACTTTACACATGAGGAAACTCGGGTTTCCTCAGACTCAAAGGGAGAAAACTACTCAGTCCCAAGTATTAAGTGACAGAGCTGAGGTTCAAACTGTTTGAAGTCTGTCTTAAGCTAAGCTCATGTCCTTTCCTCTAATCTGTGTTCCAGAAGTCATTGTCAAGTATTGCTGATTCCTTACAGCAACCAATATCGTCTTTATCAACTAACTCAAACTGCTGAAATCCAACACAAATACTTAGTGAGCACCTCCTGAGTGCCACACACTCTTCCAAGTGCTGGAACTATAGCAGTGAACACAACAGATAGCCTTTAAAAAAATTTTATTTTATTTATTTTTGCATACAAGAGCTGGGGTGTAGGCCAGAGGTGCAGCAGGTGAGAGGCTTCACCAGAGACAGAGGAGCAGACAGAGGAGCAGAACGGGCGAATCTACTGAAATATACTGCTGAGGGGAGCAGCAGGCGAGACAGGAGAGGTCTGCTGCGCCATGAGGGTCAGCTCCCTGGCCTGGGGTCAACCTCATGATGCAGTGGCTGCGATAGCTTTACAGTGCTGAGACTTAACCCCTTGCACCACTAGAGAGGTCCAAAACAGATATCTTGGTCCTGGTGGAACTTACAATGATGTGGAGATGACTCATCATTATTGATTATAATGTGAAGGAAATAAGCACAGTAAGCAGAAGGACATGCTGCTTTAAATTGAGTGATCAGGAAAGACCTCTTCTGAGATGGTGACCATGGAGCTGAGGCCCAAGCAGAGAGCGAGCTCAGGGAAAAGCATACCAGGTGGATGGAACAGCATGGGCAAAGCCTCTGAGGTAGGAACATTTGTCAAGTAACAGAAGGAAACCAGAGTATGTCAAGGATAGAGAACAAAGGAAGAGCGGTGGAGGATGATGTCAGAGAGGTAGACAGGGGTTGGTGGACTTAGTAAAGCATGTTGGTGTTATTTTAAGGGCAGTTGAGAACCACTGAAGAATTTTGGGTGGGGAAATCATGTGATTTGGCTTACACGTGGAAAGTTTTCTCTTATTGGAGAATATACTGCACAGGGCAGGAAAGGAAGTGGGGAGATGGGGTAGGAGGCAATATCAGAAGTACATGTAGAGCTGAGGGCAGTTGGGACTAGCATGGTGCCAATGGGGATGGAGAAATGGTCAGCTTTATGATGTGTCCTGGAGGTTGAGCCAATAGGTCGGTTAGAATACCTATACAGCAGTGCTGTCTAATACAGTAGCAGTGGCCCCTGTGCTACTAAAATTTAATTAAAGCTTAATAAAATTTAAAATTCAGTTCCTCAGTCATGCTGGTCACATTTCAAGTACTCAGTAGCCACTGTGTCAGTCAATGTAGGTAGAGGACATTTCCACCATCCCAGAAAATTCCACTCGATGTTGTTGGTAAGACATTTAAGACAGTGGCCCACATTTGAGTTGAGTAAATGGTAGATAGTAAGTATATTTGTTATGTTACCAAGTCTTTTCCCCCCATATATTTACCTTTCAACCGAGTTTATAAAATGCCTTTATCACTCTTGCTTTAATAAAGCAAAATCATGCACCACCCAGGTTCTCATACCTCTTTGCTCTTCAGAGGTATACACCTGTTCAACAGATGTTTGCGTGCCTGCTCTTGGAGTTGGAGGGAGCGGCGGGCAGGGGCATGACGGAAATGTGAGCAGGAACGATCACATCCTGGGACAGTGGATTATATGAATGAGGGCGAACCTGGTACTTGAGGCTGGACTCTCCTGCCCAGAACCTAGTACTCCCCTCTCTTGAGGGAGAAGGGAGTGATTCTAATGGGGATGGGGTGAGGGCTGAGAAAGAGGGAAGTTTGTCCTTGACCTAGACTATGTCTGGAGAGCAGATGGCTAGACAGAACCTTGGCTGGAAACTGACTCCTCTAAGTTAATTCTGCACCTCACAGTTCACAAAGTACCTTCCCAAAGGCCATTTTCCAGAGACTAGGGGAGCTGCAGGGCTTGGCCAGAGCCCTCACCTAGATGACCCGGCTAGAGTCAGACTTGATGCTGGTCCCCTAAGACACCTACTCCCCTCAGGGCTGAGGCTTTTCTCTGCAGGGTGCCAGCCTGAGGGTGACCAGCTCCCCCTCAGAGAAACACCCTCCCTTCCTGATCACCCCGGGGGGCTGTGTTCAGCTTGTAGGCCTGCCAGGATGGAGGGGCATGCTGAAATGGAGATGCTGAGGACACTGAAAGGGCCCTCCACAGGGGAGGTCAGCGTGCACCTGGTGGCCAGAGACAGCCCAGGTTCTGGCCCTCACCAGCCTGCTACCGCCTTCATCATCCCAGGTGGGCCAAGCTAGGGGTCTGGGGCGGAGCAGAGTCCTCCACACCTGCCCAAGCAGATGTGGATATTGGGGAAGAAATGATGCTTTTCACCTGCCTGCACACATGCAGGATTGGGACAGGGACACCAGGCTCACCTGTATTGTGTCTGCTCGTGTACCTGTTCGCAGCCAGCTCGGCCACTCTTGGCCTGCCCAGCAGTGCTCTGGATGTGTCCTGCTTTCCGCGGGAGCCGCTCCATGTGGGCGCTTCGGAGCGAGGGACCAGCAGCGTACCTGTCACGGCCACTGTTCTGCCGCAGTTAAGCGCAGTGCCAGCGGCCGGCTCCAGCGGCAGCACAGTGCGACTCCTGGAGTGGACAGAGGCCGCGGCCCCGCCTCCTGGGTGTGGCCTGCGGGTCAGTGTCCCTGGGGTTTGGCGGCGCCCGGTGAGCCGCCGCTGTGGGGCGGGGCCTGCGTGCCTGGAGGCGGGGCCTGAGGCGGAAGGTGGGGAAACAGGCCAAGATGATGAATTCGGGGGAGGAGCTTCGAGTGAGGGACTCTAGGGGCGTGGCTTGGGGCTAGGCGTTCAGTGGCCGCATGAGGGGCTAGGGGCGTGGTTAATGGGGAATGGGGCCTGGGGACGCGACTTGGGACCTAGGCACTCTGGGCCTAAGCCTTAGGGTGTCTGGGGACGTGGCTTGGGCTGGGGTTTGGAGTACCCAGGGGCGGGGCCTTGCGGTCTGCTGGGGGCGGGGCTTGGGATGAGGCGGCGGGAGGGGCACCGTGCGGACTGGAGGTGGGTCAAGGGCTGCTGCAAGAGTCGCCATCCTCAGATCCCTCCCTACCCCCCGCCCTCCAGTTCCGGGTAAGCGAGTACACGCCGCTGAACATGGTGGGAGCGGAGCATCCCCCGAGCCCTGAACTGCGGAGGGAAGGTGTGGCTGAATATGAAGATGGCGAGGCCCCGGCGGGAGGTGGCGATGCGGGCACCCAGCAGCCCGGTAAGAGTCCCAGGCTCTGAGCTGGGCCCCTGCGCGGGTGGGGCGAGGTCTAAGCTCCTGGATCCTCGGTCGGCTGCGTGGCTAACAGGTGTGCCCAGGGGTTGGTCCTGTGGTCCGGAAGGCCTCGGGGCACCTGTCCAGTAGAAAAGCCCGATGAGGTGGTACCAAGGTGGAGGCCGTTCTGAGGGGGCGTAGGCTTCGTGGTGGGCGGAGCCTGAGGCCCCTTTTGCCCCCACAGCGGACCTTCCACAAGACCCTCCGGAAGATGCCCCTCAGGACCCTCCAGCGGATGGTGGCACCTGTCACTGCCAGGCTTGCGGGCCTCAGCGAGGTGCTGGTCCAGATCCCGGTTCCTCCAACGATGTCTGTCCCCAGCTGTTTCAGGAGCGGTAAGGGGGACAGGCCGCAGGCCTACTTGCTTTGCCTTTGGGCCCCAACGCCCCATTCCTGTTCAGGGCTTAGGAGAGGAGCTGGGTGCTGGGCAGGTGGTTCTTTGCCTCAGGCTGCCCCTCCTTCAGGTCAGTCATAGTGGAGAACTCAGGCCTGAGCTCCAGTGCCAGCGCTTCTGAGCTCCTCAAACCCATGAAGAAGAGGAAGCGCAGGGAATACCAGAGCCCATCAGAGGAGGAGTCAGAGCCAGAGGCCATGGTAAGAAGAGGGCAATGGGGAGGTAAAAGGGAGCCAAGAGGCTCTGCCTCAGTTGGTGCTTCCATCAATCCAGGTCATGGGGCTGGGCCAGAGGAGACACTCATAATGACTCACTCATCGCAGTTTTTGGGGTCCCATCCTGAGACCAGTCCTGTATGTGGTAGGTGGGAAATGAATAAGTCACTTTGCTGCCTTTCTGGCTCTCCCTACCAAGTCTAGCATCAAGGTTAAGAAGCACTGGCATGGAGCAGCGCCCAAGATAGATGTGTGGGCAGATGAAAAGCTCCCTCACGAGCCCAGCCACTGGGCCAGAGGCCTGGCTGCCCAGGGCTCTAGCTCTACCGGAGCTGAAAGAGATGAAGCATATGACATTTCTAGGGGGCAGGTGTTTGTCTGAACCCCAGCTGGGAATGAGAAGAGATATTGGCAGGCTGTGGCTGGTGTGAGCCTCTGACTAGGTAGTAGGGGTTTGTCTGCTGGAGCTGTGTTCCTGCTGGTGGCCTAGAAGAATTTCCAGTTTGGAACAAAACACTGTGTAGCCAGAGAGTCAAGCAGGTGCCAGCGTCATACACTGGGATTTCACTCCAATCCCTGAAGACAGGAAGCTGGGATCAGACTTACCTTCCACAGGAGAAGCAAGAAGAAGCAAAGGATCCAGAGGGTCAACCCACCGCTAGCACCCCAGAAAGTGAGGACTGGAGCAGCAGTCAGCCCGGTATGGTGGCTTGTGTATATATATTTGTGTGGTGTGTGTGTGCCTTTGGAGGTGTGAAGCTGGGAGTGTGTGTTATGGTTGTGATGGTGTGTTGTAAATATACAGATCAGCATAAGTTAGAGTGTGTGTGTGTGAGTGTGAGAAAGAATGAGAGAGAGACAGGTTCTGGTTTGTGCTTTAGTATGTGTTCCCTTTAAGCATGTGTTGATCCTCTTACTCATTTGCCAGGCTCAGCATTCTAAGACTTGCGCTGGCTTTAACCACCTGACGTTCCTTTCTTTCGGTGGTATGAGCAAGTCTGTAATGGTCATTGGTCTGACCTTCCTTTTTGGGTCCCCATTCTGATCCTCTGTTCTAAGAAAATGAAACAGAGGTCATTCATAATCAGCTGTGACTCTCAGGCTTTCTCCATTGCCTTCTCTGCATTTGCATGTGACAGTTGCCAGCTGATACTAAATAGCATTTATCACACTTGTAATCACCCAAAATCTGTGTAACCACTTACTTAATGTCTGTCTTCTTCCATCAAAGCTGAACCTCTTTTAGTAATCATTGTATGCCTGGTGCTTAGCCAAGAGACTGACGTAGAGTAGACTCAATCAGTTTTATCCAGTAGATAAATAGATGAGTTGTGGGTTGGACCAAGACTTTCTCTGGACCAGGGCTCAGTTGCATGAGTCACTGTCTTTCCTCTCCCAGAGAGAGCCAGAAGGTGAGGTCAGTTCATGGGACGTCATTCTGTTTTGGTGTATTGCATGCCAGCCAGAGGACCCCAATCTGTGTCCAGGGCTCAGAACCTGATAGTCCCTATTCCAGCTTCTGGCCATTGGAGCCGAGCCAGGTTTTCACTGCTCTCACTCAGGACTATCATATCAGAAGCCACAGGCTTAGTTAGCTGTCGCTGATTTGTGACCTCTTAAGTCTCATGTAGAGGAAGGAGATTGTGTCTAACTACTGTGGGCTCAACTGTTCTGTCTTATTTGAGAAATAGATTCAGAATCAGCATCCATTTAGCTGGGTCCTGTTGACCAGTACACAGTTATCTTTTGATTCCTCATTTTCACCATCTCAACTGTGAACATCATTGTAACATTGGTTTCTGGATATTTTCTACCTTCTGCTTTTTTTTCTTTATTGAAGGGAAGAAACTATCAGTAGAAAGAAGTTTGTGTGCATGCCTGAATTTTTTCCAACTCACCTTCAGGATCTTTGGGCAGATGAATTTGGGGGTAGGGATGGGAATGACATGATTGAGTGTACTGTGTGTGCATAGAATCTGTGTTTTATCTGCACTCTGGCAGTGTGATGGCTGATTACTGTATTCACCTTCTACAAGCCTGACATGTGAGGTTCTGATGGAATGTCCCAGTAATTTGAGTTAGAACCATGTCATTCATGTGCATACTCACGCCTTCTCTCTCATCTCTCTCCTTCACCTTTTCAACAGCTGTTTGGTGTGAAGGATCATTTTCTAATACATCATCAAAAGTGTTTATAATTTATTTCATCATTAATAGCTATTCGAATCATTTTAATAGTTGTGATATTTTCATGTTCTCTCTCGTTCTGCCAACATCCAGATAAAGTATCTGCAGTGGCATAAATCATGGTCAACTTTTTATAACCTTTTCAGACTCAGAGTACTCCTGCAGGACCCTGTTCTATTTCCTTATAGCTACTTTTGACATCCATTTTTGTCCATTTTTAACTGGGTTGCTAATTTTCTCATTTTTAATTATTTATGTATTCTGTACTCAAGTTTTTTGTCGATATCTATGTATGTACATACACACATGTATAATGCATACACACATATATGTATATACGTGTGCGTATATGTATGTATATAATAGATAATTTCTCCCAGTCTGTGACTTGCTTTTTCTTTTCTAAATGATGTCTGTTGGGGAACAGATGTTTTCATTTTGATAATTTTATGAGATATAGTTTCTAACAACTTTATTCACCCATACAATTTGATTTACATGCCAGGTGATTTACCCATTTGTGGCATAGAAGTCAGTGGGTTTTTTTTTTCAAATTATTATTATTTTTCAAAAGATTTATTTATGCATACAAGCTAGGGTACAGACCAGAGGCTTGGGGCGGCGAGAGGGTTCACCAGAGACAGAGCGGGGAGCAGAACAGGCCAATCAACGGAAACACACTGCTGAGGGAAGCAGCGGGTGAGGCAGGAGAGGTCTGCTGTGCCATGTGGGAATCTCCCTGGCCAGGTGTCGAACTCGCGTCACCACTGCCAACAGCTCCATAGCGCAGCGCTTAACCGCTGCGCCACCAGGGAGGCCCGGGTTTTTTTTTTTTTTTTCTATTTATGGAGTTATATAACCAGAACCAGAATCAATTTTTAAAATATTTTTGTCTCTCCAAAAAGAAACCCCCCACTCATTAGCTGTCATCTCCCTCCCCAAACCACCAATTCCCCTCTAGTCCTAGGCAACAACCCATCTACTTTCTGTGTGCATGGATTTGCCTGTTCTAGACTACTTATGTAAATGGGATCATACAATACAGGGCCTGTTGTAATTGGTTTCTTTCACTTAGGCCAGTGTTTTCCAGCTTTATCCTTATTGTAGCATGCATGAGAGCTTAACTTTTTTCATTGCTGAATAATACTCCATTGTTAGATACATCACATTTTGTTAATCAGTTGATGGATAGGTGGGTTGCTTCCACTTGGGGCCTATTATGAACAGTGCTGGGCACGTTTTTGGTGGATATGTTTCATTTTTTGTGGGTATATACCTAGGAGTGGAATTGCTGGGCCATCTGGTAAGTGTATATTTGGCTGCTTAAGGAGCCTCTAGATGGTTTCCCTAAGCAGTCATACCATTTTATATTCCCACCAGCAGTGTGGAAGAATTCCAGTTTATCCTGATCCTCACCAGTGCTCATTTTTATCTGTGTTTTTTGGTTAGAACCTTCCCACTGGGTATGAGGTGGTCTTTCATTTATATTATCCCAATGGCTAGTAATGTTGAGCATCTTTACATGTGCTTATTGGCCATTTATATATTTTCTTTGGAGATTATTTAATCAGATCCTTCCCATGTTTTAGTGGGTAGATGAGACACATTTTACATTGAATACAAGGGGTACAATATGGAGCTGGGGGCAAGTTGAGTAAGAAGGTGTGATTCAGCATAAGACGTTGCCTCTGTAGCAATACTTTCTTATCTGAGCTCAAAAACCTAAGTTAACATGCAGAATTCTGTGACTTGTTCATTTTTCTGGGGAGATAACCCACAGCTTTCCTTTAGTTTTTAGAAGGGTCTGCTTAAATTTCCTAGAAGCTGAAGGAAGCTTTAATGACTCTCACCAGGTAAATAACAGAGCAGCAGGGAGCCCAGCCTCTTTAGTTTCGTGTTCCTAGGTTTCCCTCCCTATGAGGTATATGTTAAACACAAGTACAGGCTTTTTTTTTTTTTTTTAAAGATTTATTTTTATTTATACATACAAGTTGGGGTGCAGGCCAGAGGCGTGGGGCAGCGAGAGGGTTCACCAGAGCCAGAGTGGGGAGCAGAACAGGCAGATCAGAAACACACTGCTGAGGGGAGCAGCGGGCGAGGCAGGAGGGGTCTGCCGCGCCATGTGGGATTCTCCCCGGCCAGGCGTCGAACTCACATCGCCGCTGCCGACAGCTCCACAGCGCAGCGCTTAACCGCTGCGCCACCGGGGAGGCCCAGTACAGGCTTTTGATTAAACTCTCTGTGTCTTCAAATGAACTGACTATGAATTGGCTAATCATGTTCATTTGGGAGATGTTCAAGAGGGAGATATAGCTATAACAAATTTATTTTTTATTTATCTTTTTTTTTAGATTTTATTTATTTATGCATACAAGCTGGGGCATAGGCCAGAGGTGTGGGGTGGTGAGAGGATTCACCAGAGACAGAGTGGGGAGCAGAACAGGCAGATCGACAGAAATACACTGCTGAGGGGAGCAGAGGGCAAGGCAGGAGAGGTCTGCTGAGCCATGTAGGAATCTCCCGGGCCGAGCATTGAATTTGTGCTGCAGTGGCTGCTGACAGCTCCACAGTGCTGCACTCAACCCGTTGCGCCACCAAGGAGGCCTATTTATCTATTTTTAAAGAGGGTGTGTCTAAGGAATAACCAGGTTTCATGCAGGACAAATGATAAAAGGTTGTGTTGGTGTAGATTGTGTTGGGGAGTTTGACAGCTCAGTTGACCAATTGATCAAGAAAATACCTTGTCCCCAGGTGGTCAGATTGTCAGGATCTTAAAGTTCAACACAAAAACAGGGGAATTTAGACAGCTGCCTGACAGATGAGTGACAAATCACTCTGTACCTTTGTGATCCCGGACAATGGCAGTGGGTCAGTGCTAGGCAGAACTGGAATCCAAATCAGCAGACTTAGTAGAGACCCAGGAAGGACCAGCAGGACGAGTTCAGCACTTTCTATTTCTTAAGATCCTTTATTCACAGCATCTCACTTACTTCTCCTTACAACTGTCTATGGTAAATCAGTTATCTGCGTTTTACAGATGATGAAATTGAAGTGAAGAAGTTTCTAGAAGCTGGAGCTATGTACCCTAAGGATATGAATTGATTTGTGCAAGTTGCTTCCTCTTTAGTTGTCTGTGGCCTTTGGTTCAAGGCATTGAGTGTGACCCGGTGAGCCTAGGAGCCCGCCTTCCTGTCCCCAGCTATGCTAGTCCTTAAAGGATCTCTGAGTCAGAGGCCAGGACTCCACCTCAGGCTAAAAGGAAGGTCCTGCAGGGGAATTCCTATCCCCCTCCCCAGGACCCGGAGCCTTGAGGGATGCAGGCTCTGACTCTAGTGTGTGCGTGTGAGTACGTGTTGGTGTGCACAGTATGCGTGTGTCCAGGATACCATGGACTCAGCTTCTATTGTGTGGGCACACCAAGGACACGGATGTGCCTTTGGGTCTCTGTGTGCCTGTAAGTGTTCAGAGGGAGAAGAATCCAAAAGAGGGTTCTTATTTCTGGGTGTCCTCTGTTTCTTCCCCTTTGCATGTTTTCCCTGTCATTTCTCTCCTCCTCTCCCCGAGAGCTGAGGTGGCACTGGGATTCAGTCCTCACACTCAACATTGCCTGAGAACAGGGTCCCTCTATGGCCAAGGCCTTGTAACCTCAGTGAAGTGCTGTGTGATCCAAAGGACTCTCCTGGCACGGAGTCCCCTGAGGTCTGGGCCTCCGCATCCTGGTCGGGGGGTACCCGAGGGCACTCCGTGGCCCAGGTTAAGTAGAGTTGGGTCGGGGAGACTGAGCAAAGGAGCACATCAGGGTCAGCCCAGGGTCAGCCTGTCTGTCTCCTTCCACAGCGTCGGGTGAGAAGAAGGAAGGCTGGTCGTGGGAGTCTTACCTCGAGGAGCAGAAGGCCGTCACTGCCCCTGTCAGCCTCTTCCAGGACGTGAGTCGGACAACCCAATTCCCACCTTGGAAGAGCTCGTATGCCCAGCCCAGGGGTCACCACGTTATCTTCTGTGTCTGACACGCTCCTGGCAGAATGGAAGGCAGCGGCTGCTTAGGGGTCTGGAGTAGAGAAGGACCCAGCATGTGGGGCTTCCAGGCTGGGGCCCAGGCTCACCCCACACTGGGCTTGCAGGCTCTTGAATTCTGGTGCCTTCCACTCAGTCGTCTCCGCTGTCTTTCCATGACTTGGGTGAGAGTCCAGTCCCTTAAGTCCCCCCTGACTTGGCTTATAAGTTTCAAGAGAGCTGGGAGCAACTCTGTTCGCCTGGATCCCTGCACTTAAGATCCCCCAATAAGTTACCCCTCTGGCAGTACCAGGCAGATGGGGCCTAAAGGTAGCTCCTTCACCCCAAGCCCGCTAGGCAAGGATAAGGCTGGATGGAAGCTGGGTCCTCTCCAATCTGTGCGTTGACAGTACCAGGCCGTCACTCATAACAAGAATGGCTTCAGACTGGGCATGAAGTTGGAAGGCATCGACCCCCAGCACCCATCCATGTACTTCATCCTCACCGTGGCCGAGGTGAGCCAGGGCTATGCCACTGCTCTGACACCCTGGGATAGACTGACAGCCTGCCAGGGACACGAGGGGCCTGGACTCAGACGAGAGAGACACTGACTGCCCTGGGAAAGCCGTCACTGAGTAGGGGTTCAGGTGGCACACGCCGAAAGCCAAAAAGCACACAAATGTAGGGGCAGTCACGGTACTTCAGTGCTGGGGAGTCTGAGGTGGAGAGGGCCTGGGCAGGGGCGTTGGCATGACACCCGTAAGTCCTTGTCCTCTAGGAGCTCACAGCTGTTAGGGAATCAGGTAAACATCGGGGTGATGACAGCCACGAGCGGGGAGGCACGAGGGGGCGGGAGAGGGGAGCGGAGTCTTGGGAGCGGAATCGTGAATGAGCCGGTATCCCGAACAGAAGAAGCCACGTGAGCCAACGCCCCAGGGTGTGGTGTGGGATACTTTTGACATGTGCGTGTGGGGAGGGCTAGGAGAGGGTGACACAAGGGGAAGTCGTCAGGGCCCTGGGCAGGCCTGAGCGTCGGGAGGCGCCCTGAGGCTTCTGTCCAGGGCCTGAGGGTGACAAAGCATCTACCTGTCACGCGTCTAGAACTCAGGGCTCATCGGTACATGGATGGTCCTCACGTGGGATGGGAGAGCCTGGGGCGAAGTTCAGGATGGGGTGAGCCTGGGAGGAAGAGGGGGGACCTGCTCACATTAGCGTCCCCAGGACTAGCGGGCTGGGCCAGGAGGGCAGGGGAAGGGAGTGAGCCATCTGCGGACATCGAGTGCCTGTGGTTGCCCTCACGGGGCCAGGTGTGTGGCTACCGCCTTCGTCTGCACTTTGATGGGTATTCCGAGTGCCATGACTTCTGGATCAATGCCAACTCCCCTGACATTCACCCCGCTGGCTGGTTCGAGAAGACTGGGCACAAACTGCAGCCCCCCAAAGGTAAGGCCTAACTGGGTTGGTCAGGTAAAGCCTTCAGCCCTGAGACCCGTCCCTTTTCCCTGTGGTCCCCCCTGTTTTGCTCCCTGATCCACATTCAGCTTCCTTCTGTGACTCGACCCCAGGGCTTGTGCTTTGACCTGGCCCTTGGGGTGTCCCCCCAGGTAGTGTCTCGCTTCAACAGAGTGTCCCTGGGCAGGTTCCTGAGGTTCCTGAGGGTGGCGGGGTCCTCAGGCCTGCCTGATTCCGTTGCCTCAGTGTGGGGTGCCCTCGCCTCGGCCCAGCCTCTGTCTGCACAGCACTTTGTTCGTCCCCCCTGAGGGGCCTAGGTTACAAGGAGGAGGAGTTCAGCTGGAGCCAGTACCTGCGCAGCACCCGAGCTCAGGCTGCCCCCAAGCACCTGTTTGTGAGCCAGAGCCACGTGAGTGCCCCTGAGCGAGAGTGGGCACCCGCCCCTTTGACAGTCACCGCAGCTGCCCGCCTGCTGTCTGACCAGCAGGAGAGCTGTTTGCTTTGCTCTGGGCTCTCATGCCAGACGGGAAGGGCAGAGCTGGCCGGGCCCCGCGCCGGGGAGCCAGTTAGAGATTCCCTCCAGCTCCTTCTGCAGAAGTCCTGTCTCCCACACCCCTTCGGAGTCCCTCGTCCACCCCTCAGCCAGGGCACTGAGACGTTGCCACTTGTTTGTTGCTTTGGTTTGCTCTGACTTCTTGGTGTAACACCCACGCCTCTATTGTGGTTGCTGCTTTTTCTTTTTGCCCGGCATTGAGGCGCGCCATTCAGTGCCACCAACTTACCCCTGTCTCTTAGCTAGCAGCTTCATCCAGCAGTAAAAGGTCTGAGAGGCATAGGGAACCGCCATTAAAAAATATCGCAGCAAAAGTCTAGGGTTGCTTTGGGCCAGGGACTCCCTGGTGCTGGTCGGGCGTGGCCCTTACTCCCAGCCCCAGGCGGCCCCAGAGACCATACTTGCAGCTTCCCAGGAGGGTTGGTGGGGTTCTGCCTGCTGATGGAACAGGGAATGCAAACTCTTAAGTCAAACTCGAAATCCTGGCCCCTCCATTGGCTGGCACTGTAGTTCTGGGCACGTCATTTAACTTATAAAATGGGGGTGGCGAGACCTCATAGGGGCTGTAAAGATGAGGGAGGTGAGGGCTTTTAAGGCTTATATCTGACACATGGCAGGTGCCCCCCTGCCCCACACGTCAGCTCCTCCTTCCCTTCCACCCTGTTCTTGACCCAGCCACCTCAGCCCAGGCTAAGGCAGGCACGTCTGCACAGAGGAAGCCATGCTCCGCCTGGCACACTCTGACTGCGTGCATGGCCCCCTGCCAGTCCCTCATCTCCTGGCAGAGTAAGGCTTCCTCTGAATGCAGAGGGAAGCCAGAAATTCCCTAATGGCTTGGGGCTGGGGGTGTGATTATATACTGGAGGGAGGACCCTCTTTTCCAACCTCTTTCTCCTGCCCCGCCCCCTTCCTGCCCCAGGCATGCTGCTAGGGAACTTACTCCTTCCTCTGCTAGTGGGCTCTGGGCTAACACCAGCCAGCCTGGGCCTGGCCGTGGCAGCCCCTCTTCTTGCCCCCAGAGTCCCCCACCCCTGGGCTTCCAGGTGGGCATGAAGCTGGAAGCGGTTGACCGCATGAACCCGTCCCTTGTGTGCGTGGCCAGCGTGACCGACGTGGTGGACAGCCGCTTCCTGGTGCACTTTGACAACTGGGACGATACCTACGACTACTGGTAGTGGGCCTGGGGGGTGAGGGTTGGGCAGGAGGCAGAGGCAGCACTTTCGAGCCCGGGGAACCCACACTTGACATTCCTATTTGCTCAGGGGAATAATTGTCCTGTGGATTTGATCTGTATCATAAGAAACAACACAATATTAAATGTTTCATCCAGAATGACCCGGGTTAAGATGAGTAAACGGCTGTGATTTGTGGTACTCCCTTCGATGTGATGGGGATACGAGAGTGTGTTGTTCCGCTGTAATTCTGTGACTTTCTCATCAGCCATCTAACTCTCACTAAGGAGCAGGGTGAGGGTGGGCCTCAGAGTTTCACGTGGGACAGTGAAGTGTTCTTGGGTTGCAGGTGTGATCCCAGCAGCCCCTACATCCACCCTGTGGGCTGGTGCCAGAAACAAGGAAAGCCCCTCACCCCTCCACAAGGTGACTGCAGCCTGAGCAAATGCCCCTTCCCAGGCCTGGCCCCAGCCCAGTGCTTCATGAGCTGGGTCTTTAGGGTCGGGGAGAGGACAGGTGTGTCCTGGAGCCTTAGCTTCTTTGCCTGGGAGCTGAGGAGACTTTGATTTTAGGAGAGTTTTGTCGAACTAATTCTGTTGAGGTTTAAGGAAAAAAATCAGATGAATCCCACATACCCAGCCCGCCACCATGGAGCAGGCGTCCAGAGTGAAGAAAGTATATTCTTCCCTTTTTGGAGTTTTATGCTGACCACTGTACAGCATGTTCAGCCTGAGCTGGGGCTGGAACAACAGGCCTGGGAGGGGCTGGGTGCCAGGGTTCCCAGAGAGCATTGCCGCCAGTGGGGTGGTGACATGCTTGCTTCTGACCAGCACCCATCTGCCCCAGGAGCCCCCTGCAAGGAGCTGGCTGTGCTGCAGGGAGACTGTCCTCCAAGGGCCTCTGTCCATCCTGTGCCCCGATCCTGCTTGGGGGCAGAGAGCTCCCCCAGGACACCTGGGGGTCTAGACATTGCGCTCATCTTTCGTGCAGACTACCCAGATCCTGATAGCTTCTCTTGGGAGAAATATCTGGAAGAAACCGGGGCCTCTGCTGTGCCTGCCTGGGCCTTCAAGGTGGTGAGTCAGCTCTGCCTGCCCCCAGAGCAGAGCCCGGGAAGTAGAGGAGCACTCTACTAGCTAGGTGGGACCCTGGCCTCCACCTTTGGCAGCCACCATGTCCCAGGCGCAGCTCTTGGGCCCCCCTTTCGGGGCTTAGCCCTGCCGAGCTGGACCTTGGCCTGAAGGGCCTTATCCCCCTGCAGCGGCCCCCCCACAACTTCCTGGTCAACATGAAGCTGGAGGCTGTGGACTGCAGGAACCCTGCGCTGATTCGTGTGACCAGCGTGGAGGACGTGGAGGACCATCGGATAAAGGTGGCTCCGGGACCCTCTGCCTGGGGGAGTAGACAGGCCGACCGGGTAGAAATCCTGTAGACTGGCTAGTGGGCAAGGGCACGGCGTGAGCCAGACATAACGGAGCTGTGCACTGTGGGAAGAGCTCTCGGCTCAAGGCCAGAGGTCTGGATCTCAGTCTGCCTTCAGCTGCCACTGCCCTTGGTGGGCTTGCACAGGTCATTTCTAAGCCTAAATCTTCCCACCTGGAAAACGGGCCTCATCACCTTGTCCTACCTGAGGATTAATGGGAGAGGCCCATGAGTGAATCCCTTGGTAAATGGGACGGTTGAGATGGATTATTGGGAGGTTGGCCCCTTGGATCTTCCAATCCAGGCTCTTGCTTCTGGGAGGCCCCAGGGATGGGGAGAGCCTCCCGAGCCTGGAGGAGCTCCGGGCTGAGTGGGCTGCCTCCCCAATGCCTGACCCTCAGGTCCTTTCCTCCCCAGCTCCACTTCGATGGCTGGAGTCACGCCTACGACTTCTGGATCGACGCCGACCACCCGGACATCCACCCCGCGGGCTGGTGCTCCAAGACAGGGCATCCCCTGCAGCCTCCTCTCCGTGTGTACCCTCGGCCCTCTGACCCTTTTATTACTAGCGCCCAACCCCACCCCTGAGCTCCGACAACACCCCTCCTAGAGCCTGCCCAGGGACTGAGCACCAAGTGCCGCTCTAACACTGATGACCCCAGCGCCCCCAGTGAGCTCTGGGGTCCCCCATCGCCCCCATCCAGGGGTCTGCTTCTCCCCGGGGGCCTCAGAGGCTCTAGCTTCTTAGTTGTGGGGTTTGGGGTACTGAGCTGTGAACTCACCGGGGAACATATGCTTAGGAGGTAGTTTCTATCTGGTGAGTTCTCTCAGCATCCAGAAGAGCCAAGGAAATGGGGCTCCCTTAAATCCTGGTTTCCTGTGCAGGTGGGGGTTCAAGAGGGGGCGCTGGACTGCTCAGCCCCAGTCCTTCCCCTCAGGATTCCCCTCCCCTGTTAACCTGCTGCCACCGTTTCTGTTTCACGTGGGGTCTCGATTGTTCTTCAAGACTGGGCAAAGCCTAAAAAAGTCATCTAAGTCTCTGGGGTAAAAACAGGGAAACAAACACAAAGAATCTCATGAAGCTGCCCGAGGTGGCTCCTAAGGAACAGCTGTGTCCACACCAGCTCTGAGTCGATCTTCTCCCCCAGGGCTCTCCTCTCAGAGCAGAGGGTGTGTTCCGCAGGTTTCCAAAAAGTGTGTGATAGCCAAGCCCCACTCCCCAAAGGGGGCAGAAGCTCAGCGAGGGAAGTGGTGTCCCAGCCAGCCCGCAGCTCACGCCTGCGGCACTAGTTCCTGGTACTGCCCTCCCTGTGCAAACTCGGCCTCCCTGGCCTCTACCCCAGCCCACCCCCGGACCCTGTGCTGAAGCTTCCTCCTGCTCCTCCAGGCCCCAGAGAGCCCAGCTCCGCCTCCCCTGGGGGCTGTCCCCCTCTCAGCTACCGGAGCCTGCCACACACTCGGACCTCCAAGTATAGCTTTCACCACCGGTGAGTGCCAGGCTCTGCGGGGCGGGGGGCTCCTCAGGGGGGTCTGGGTTATACCCACAGTGTGGGCCCATCAGGCTTCGCCAAGACACTCTGCAGATGGGCCCAGGCTTGGGCAGTGCTCAGCGGGACGTGCGGATCGGGCCCGACGCCAGGCCTCCTCTTCCGCAGGAAGTGCCCCACTCCTGGTTGTGACGGCTCTGGGCACGTCACGGGCAAGTTCACAGCTCACCATTGCCTCTCGGGCTGCCCACTGGCTGAGAGGAACCAGAGCCGGCTGAAGGCGGAGCTGTCCGACACGGAGGCCTCGGCCCGTAAGAGGAACCTCTCGGGCTTCTCCCTAAGGAAGAAGCCTCGCCATCACGGCCGGTGCGGAGGGCGAGGGTGCAGGGCCTTGTGTCCTCTTGGGCCAGGCCAGGCACTGATTCCCTGCCACTGACGGATCCCTCTCTCTCCAGGATCGGACGCCCCCCAAAGTATCGGAAGATCCCGCAGGAAGATTTCCCAAGTAAGTTCCAGCTCCTCCGCTCCTGTGTGCTCCACAAAGAGTCCACAGTGAGGCTCAGTAACTGTGGAGTGAGTACTGGGGGGCCCAGAGGCGGAGAAGATGGCAAGGATTCTGCCTCTCCCTTTGAGATACTTGGGGGGTACAGAGCCATGGCAAGAGCCCAGTATGGGACCTTGAGTGACCTCAGGTCCAGCCCCATTTCACCAGTGGCCTTGCTGTGAGTCTTCACCTGGAGCCTTGCAGCTTCTGGGCAGGACCCGCCGTGCCAGGCCCTCTCCAGGAGCAGTGTTGCCTGCGGCTGTATGCACACAGAAGCAGGGGCCCTGAAGGCAGACCGTCGTCTGTGGCTCCTGAGTCCTTGGTCTGAGCCCCAGCTTTTTCATCTGTAAAATGGTGATAATATTGTCCCCCTCAAAAGGTGGTGGGGAGAGCTTATGTGAGCTGGTCCATGTGAAGTGCTCAGTCTAACTACCTGCTGGTATTAGCAGTCCTATCTCTTGTCCGAATTGCTCTCGCTGCTATTCTGTACTGTTACCTCTTGGTGGAAACAAGCTAATTCCTGCAGCCTCGGGCCAGAGTGAGCTGGCTCTTGGCCTCCTTCCTGACCCTCAGAGTGAGGCCTTCTGGAATGGGACCCCAGTGGGCCCCTCTTCTACCTACTCCATCCCACCCCAAGTGGCAGACCCACTAGGCTTCTTTGCAGGGCCAGGTTCTGACCACCAGAGGGCGTGGACCTACTGAGTTAATTCCAGAATTACCCTGAGCACTGGGGAAGTTGAGTTTTCCCAGATCCTCAGACTGTGGCCAAGAGAGGGTGAGGAAGGCCTCTCCTAGGGCCTCAGGAATAGGTCTCTGACTCCTGCGCAGGCATCTTGGTTCCCTGCTCTACCAGCTGGCTCTCGCTCTGAGGACACCCTAGTCACTCTGGATTTTGTCCCGGAGACTTCTCACCCATGGGTGGGCCTCCTCAATGTGGGCCCCAGGTTTGCTAGGGAACAGCTCTATGGGAAGGCTGCTTGGAGAGGCCAGGACTCAGCGGCACCCACCCACTCAGGGGGCCATTCACCCCCCCAGATGTTTAAAAGAACAAGAGGAAATCCCAGAGCTTTCCTTACCCAAAGTTAATTTACAGATGGAGAAACTTAGGCCCCTGCTAAGTGGCTTGTCCAAGATTAAAGGGCACGTTAGAGAAACTAGCCCCGCCTCCCAGTTCTGAGTCCACGTGTTTTCTACTAGGCCACACACTTGCCCAGCGCCCCCGCCCCACCTTGCCGCCAGGCTTACCGGCAAGCGTTTAACTTCTCCAGTGCCGTGGACTGAGTGTTGTTGTCTCCCCACCCCACTTTGTGTGTTGAAACCTAATCCCCAAGGTGGATTAGGACCCGGTCAGTGCTTGGCGCCACCTGCCAGCCTCTGCTCTGCTTTCCAGCGCTGAGTAGCGACGTCATGCGCCAGTCCCTCTTCATGTCGGCCCTGTCCGCCCACCCTGACCGGTCACTCTCCGTGTGCTGGGAGCAGCACTGCAAGCTCCTGCCCGGAGTGGCAGGCATCTCGGCCTCGACTGTCGCCAAGTGGACCATCGATGAGGTGACGAGCTCAGGCCCCTTCTCTCACCCCTCCCTCCTTGAGCTTCTCCCTACACCCTGGTGGGAGGGCCGGGGAAAGGCCCTCATCAGACAGAGCCAGACGTGGCTCCGGTCACTGTCTCTGTCTCAGCCTTCCGGTCACAGTCCCTTCCAGCTATCTAGCAGGGGTCAACTGAGGGACACCCAGAGGCCCACGCTGGTGGGAGGAGAGGGGGTGTGCTGGAAACTCCGCTGGAGAGAGGGCCGGCGCCAGGGGCCTCACCTCACACACCCCACAGCTCAGACACAGGGGCCCCGTAGGCTGCTGAGGAAAAGGGGCACTGTCCTGGCCCAGAAGGCTCCACATCCTGTAGGCCCGCCTCGCCCTATACTCCCAAGCCCACATGCCCTGGCAACCTGGCTTCTTTGGTTCCCAAGGTCTTCGGCTTCGTTCAGACCCTGACAGGCTGTGAGGACCAAGCCCGGCTCTTCAAAGACGAGGTAAGGTGCAAGTGCGGCCAGAGAAGGGACCCCGGCCCCAGGCGGCAGGAAGCGGAAGCTCTGACCACACTGCCCCACCCGGGGCGGGGGCGGGGGTCCCCTCTCACCACCAGGGGGCTGCTCGGCACTAGGTCTGGTGTGGGCCCTGGTCCGGTTGGGAGCCCTCTGCACTCAGACCCTCCTATCGAAACAGCTTCCTGGGGACAGATGCCCTTGCCCCTTCCGCTCTCTGCCCAGTCTTTTGTTTCCCAAACCTAGCTTCACCGGCAGCGGGAAATTAAAGTGTATTTTGAATGGCACAGCTGCTGCTGTGTACTGCAGGGACCCTTTCATGCACTTAAAATCGAGACCCAAAAGCCCACCAAAGATCAGAAGCCAGGGAGTGATAGCGAAAAGAAGACTGGCTTTGCTGGCAGTCTGGCTGTGGCGCTCTTTCCTGTCTCTAGGTCTGCATCTTTTTGTCTGTAAGATGGAGATAGAATGGGTGTGATGCGAGATGGGAGACAGTGGGTGGATCATTGTTCCAGGTGTCCCTCTAGTCCGGTGGTGTCACTCATCTCTGTCCTGTTAGGTAGCGAGACTGGAGTAATATACAAGCTCAGGCAACAGGGCCTCCGTCAGTGGCACTTCTGATTTTAAATGCAGAGTTGTCCTTAAATAAAGAACGTTATTACGACTCTCCTCATCTGCAGAGTTTAAAACCGGAAGGGCCCTTTGACTTCCTTCCAAAGAATACACTCACCCTGCTTCCCTCTGGAAAGTGTAGTCCCAGCTCCCTGAAAATGCCCACTCCAGGCTGGGGCACTTCGGAAAGAAGTCTGCCCCTTTCCCTGGGACACTCTCTGGACTCAGGCCCAACACAGCCAGTTTCTTCTCCCCATCTTTGTGGGGTGACATTCTCAATGACATTCTCAAACTTTTCCCCGGTCTGGGCACTTCCTCCCTCCCCTTAGGCACTTTCTTTGTGGGTGAACTTGTTATGCCAGTGCAGGTGCCCAAGGCCCCTACCCTCTGCCCAGCACAGAATGCACTGGACCACGGTTTTTGTTTACTTCATTTCATTTATTTATTTATTTTGAACACTGTTTTTATTTTTTTAAATACTTCATTTTTTTTAAGAGCCATTTAGGTTCATGGCAAAATTGGAGGAAGGTATAGAGATCCCCACGTGCTCCTGCTCCTTACACATCTCCCTACCCCCAACACACATAGTCCTGCCTCATTGTCAGCACCGCTCCCCGGTCATTTGTTATGACCCAGGAAGCGACACCTCGGAGTTTTTAGTGGAGATGAAACGTACATGGAGCAAATTGCACACATCTTAAAAGTACAATCCCATAAGCTTTGTGAAGTATATGCACCCTAACCCCCCTGCTTCAAACAAGGTATAAGACCTTTCCATCATACCAGAAATTTCTTTCTTGGTTCATTCACCAGCCCCACCAACAGGCAACCATTGTTCTGATTTCTAGCATCGCAGAAATTTCTGATCATCATATAAATGAAATGAACCAGCCTGTACTCTTAGTGTTTGTCTTTTTCACTCAGTGTTATGGTTTTGAGATTCATCCACGTTGTTGTGTAAGCCAGTTGGTTCATTTTTATTGCTGAGTCGTGCTCTGTTTTACGAGTATCCCATTGCTACCCATCATTTGGGTTGTTTTCGCTTATCCCAGATTTGAACCCTCTATTTTTGTTAACAAACCTTAAGAGCGCATTAGTTTTATTATAGCTACGTCTCACCAGTTTGGGGTTCACAGATTTTTCCCAAGTGCCTATATATTCACTCTCAATTCTCAGTTATTAGTCTAACCAAATGTTTCAGTGTGTTACTTGTGCCACTTGTGTTTTTTTTTAACCTAATGTAAATCATCACATTTATCTCTATTAAATGTCATCGTGTTGGTTTCATTGTCTCATTGTATAAATCTTGATTCCATCATCCCTGACATTAGTGAGCTTTTCCAGCCTCATACAACTTGGACATTAGACAACTAAGCCTCTGTGTCTTCAACCAGGTCTTCACCCACATGTTTGTTTGTTTGTTTTAAGATTTACTTATTTATGCACACAAGCTGGGGTACAGCCCAGAGGCGTGGGGCAGCGAGAAGTTTCGCCAGAGACAGTGGGGAGCAGAACAGGCAGATCAACAGAAACACACTGCTGAGGGGAGGAGCGGGCGAGGCAGGAGAGGTCTGCCGTGCCTTCACCCACATGTTGAATGAGACAGCAGAACCAGGTGGCACCCATTTGAGATCTTCCTTTAGGTGACAACCTAAAACAGGGACTGTATGCAGGTGCTGAACCAGGGAGGCAGATACAGGATAGTCAGGGGTGTTGGCGGTGGGGTTCCTATCACTGTGAGGATGAGTGAGGTGAAAGGCTAGAGTAAGTGGAAAGACCCTAAATCAGTGGGCTTTGAGTACCATTGTTCAGCCAGTTGCAGGAACCCCCATCCTGCCCCCCACAATCTCCCAGGAATACCTGCTGTGCATCTCAGCCCAGCATGGTCCACGATACAGAAAAACAATGGCCAAAATGGGAAAGGTTGCTAGGCAATCGCCGGCATCAAATAGTGTCTCAGGGTGGAGCAGGCCTTCCCGGGGCTGACTAGACCGTCTCCAGGGTCTGGCCCACAGTCACCCGTTCTCCTAGGGAGGACCAAGCTCAGGGAGCAGATTCTCTCTGGCGAACTGATAGTACTCAGGGCACTCTGGGACACAGGCCTGTCACTGGAGGGAGTGGAGTGGGCCAGAGATCTTACGGGCAGTCTGTCCAGTCTGGTCGTGGGCTCTGGTGGTCCGGAAGGAAGTCTGTTCAGTCCTCCATAGTCCATTTTATTGGCGCCACATTTCCTGGCCCCATCCACAGCGCTGTAATCATTGCTTAGGGCAGAGTGTTGGCATTTGGCTCACTTTATGCATCCTCTGTTGATTCCCTCTAGTTTCACAGCGAGAACATAACATCTTCCTGATCTTGTTTATTTTACTCAGCAAATAACTATCTCTGTCTGCCCTGAGCCTGGCCCAGGGTAAGGTGATGAGGATACAGAAGTAGAAGAGAAATCCCAGCTCTCTAGACTGCCGTGTTGTATGGGAGACAGACTTATAAACTGCTGCTCTGGGCTCAGTGTGGTAAGGCCCGAAGGGAGTTGTATGCGGGTGCAGTGGGAGCTCAGAGCAGCCCGCAGGCTCTGTTGGCAGCGTGGGTAGATACACACTGGCAGCTTCCAGCTTGGGCTGCTTGGAGGCCAGGCCTTTCTAGGTTTTTGTTTTTTTTTTTAATTTATTTTTTATTTATACATACAAGCTGGGGTACAGGCCAGAGGTGTGGGGCGGCGAGAGGGTTCACTAGAGACAGAGCGGGGAGCAGAACAGGCAGATCAGAAACACACTGCTGAGGGGAGCAGCGGGCGAGGCAGGAGAGGTCTGCTGCGCCATGTGGGGTTCTCCCCGGCTGGGCATCGAACTCGCTTCCTGGCTGCCGACAGCTCCACAGCGCAGCGCTCAACCGCTGCACCACCAGGGAGGCCCCTTTCTAGGTTTTGATAGCACAGAAGTGAGGTCATGATGGAACTGCTTAGATTTCAGCTTGGCCTCTTAAATGTTCCAGGTGACCCTCAATGGCTCGTCCAGGTTAGCTTGGGAAACTCTCTGGCCCTCTCTGCACTACCAAGGCTATTGCTTAGGGTGGATTGTTGTTGCGTTTTGCTCATTTTACCCATCCTCCGGTCGATTTTCTCTACCTTCAAGGTCAGAACATGACATTTTCCTGATGGTCTGGCTCACAACTAGCACACATACAATATCCTGTGTGTCCTGAAATAACCTCACTGTCCCCTGGCCTAACCCCATACAGCTGGCCCACAAGCTCCAGTCTTTGCTTTGAAGAACCTAGAATCCAGACCTGAGCAACTCCAAATGAGATGTCCCCAGGTGAGGCCCTCGAAGCACTCCAGCAGGCGCTCTGAATAATAATAGATGAGCTCCTGCAAAACCCCACACTCCATACTTAGCTTTGCTTAGCGCAGCATTGCTGTATATTTAGCTTTGGGTTTCTCTCCTTCTGAACCTGAAGATGTGGTGACTCCAGCTCTCCCTGGACCAGGCTCTGTGACTCAGTGGATGCACCAAGAGGGAACCCCAAAGCCTGAGTAGCACAGGATGTTTCTGCACAGACTCATGTGCATGGGTCAAATGTTCAGTCGATACTCAGATTTCCCCAGGTCGTGCCCAGAATGTCTTTTGCAGTTGGTGTTTGTTTTTTTTTTAAAGATTTATTTTTTATTTATACATACAAGCTGGGGTACAAGCCAGAGCTGTGGGGCGGCGGGAGGGTTCACCAGAGACAGAGCGGGGAGCAGAACAGGCAGATCAGAAATACACTGCTGAGGGGAGCAGCGGGCGAGGCAGGAGAGGTCTGCCGCACCATGTGGGATTCTCCCCGCGGCGTCGAACTCGCGTCACCGCTGCCGACAGCTCCACAGTGCAGCGCTTAACCGCTGCACCACCGAGGAGGCCCTGCAGTTGGTGTTTTTGAGCCCGTGTCCTCATAACTGTTTGGGTGGTTCTTTTTCATAAATATCTTCTTTCCTAGAATAGCCCCCTCTCCTCCCTCTTTTGTTTTTTTCTTTTTTCATGACTTTGAAAAAATGTCTTCCAGCCTGTGCTCTTCTGGATTTGTCTAATTGTCTCTTTGTGGTATCTTTTGACTTGTCCCTTGCTCCCGTGTTCCCTATGACAGTTAGATCCAAAGGCTGGATTAGATTCGGATTAACTCTCTCTCTGACTTCCTCGCTCTCAAGTGACTCATAGGCAATGCTGTATAGTCACACTGCCTCACGGCGGAACGCCCGCGGTGTCTGCCTTCCTTTCTGTTAGCAGCACTAAGATTGACCAGGGGGCATGTACGGGCACAGCCACAGCAGGTTTTTTTGAGTCCACCATCAGTGAGGACTCAGACACCATGTCAGTGCACCCCAAAAAGCCAGACCCTTCAGCAGGAAGGATAACAAGGAGTCTGTGCGAGGGAACGTGGGGCAGCCAGTGGCCTCTCTCTCCTCCTCTGTCCCGTAGCTGTCATCGCTATCTTCCTTTTTTCCTCCCTCCCTC